>JAMFTG010000737.1:0-76041 GCA_023974075.1 Chaenocephalus aceratus | reverse complement strand
TATAGGAGGTACTGGGGGTCCCCCTGAAGTACATCACAGTTTGTTTACTTTAAACGCTGAACAGTTACAACAACCACGAAGCTGATGGTCATGTGATTTACAGAATTCAGATATGTTTCGAGTAGAGCTGCAATGACTAAGCAACAACATGTGTTTTTATGTAATCAATGCAAATGAGATGTTTCAGCCTCTCAATCTAATGTTCGGATCACATAAGTATATGTGTGGGTTATAAACTGAACAACAAGACATTACTGTGACTTTACTATTTTCTGACATTTTGAAGACTAAACAATTCATCTAGAAAAATAATGGGCAGGTTAATGCATAACAAAAAGTAATCGTCTGTTGAAGCCCACATTTAAACATTGGGATAGCTAACGTCCTTTGTGTTAGTGCTGCACGATTCTTGCTCAAATGTGAATCACGATTTTCCTTCATAAAATTGAGATCACGATTCTCACACGATTGTCATCGTTTCAATGAAAATATGTATTGGACTCTTACTCTTAGACGTCACGTGAGTACAATGAATTTAAACAGACAACATTTGTCTCTCTTGTAACAAAAACATAACTTTGTCTTTAGTCTGTAGTTGCTGAATACTGAACAAACATTACTACATTCAAAATGTGGCACCTGGAGCCAACTATTGTGGCTTTAAACAAAGTGCTTGACTTAACTCAAGTCTCTCTGATAACAAAACATACAGTAACTAAAATAAAGATATTGCTGCTGCCTGAGTGCTGAACATAAAAATAGAATTGTTGCAGCTTTATAATAACAAAATGTAAACTTTGCAGTAGCACCTGTCCACAGTGACAGGACACACAGCTACTGTACAACAACACCAACCTGTTTGTTACAGGGAGGAATGCACTTAAGTTACTCAAAATACCTCACCACAGTGCTGAATATAAAAACAAAACATTCACAGCTATAGAATAATAATATTAAAAAAAGCCTAGCCGGCTAGCACCCAGTTCAACTACTGCACTTAAAGGTTCTTGTACCTGCAGGTCCGCTGCAACTCTGACTACTTTTAAATCCAGACTAAAGACTTTTCTTTTTGCCGCTGCTTTTAATTGAACTATTCACATCTTAAACTGCACTGTAACTTTTACCAATGTATTTTTTTCTTTTTCTTTTAATGTTTATTTTATTATCTTTTCTTTTTAATGACTGATTTTAAATGCCATTTTCTTAATGTCTTTAATTTTTTGTAAAGCACTTTGAATTGCCTTCTGTTGAAAGGTGCTATATAAATAAACTTGCCTTGCCTTACTGAAAAAAACATAAACTTAAATAAAGTGCTAGACTCCACTGAGTAGACTCCACTTTTTTCGGCACAAGCACAACTTCCCTCTCACTCTCGCCAGAGTCGCCACCGGGATTTTCATCGGTGTTGTTGTCATTGTCCTCGACCTCCTCGTCACTCATTTCTGTGTCACTCATTTCTGTTTTTCTTGTACTAGTCGCTCTCGTCACTCTTTGCTAATCAGTGCTAATGCTAACGCTTCTGTAAACATACTGCCGGCTCCTGCCCTCACGTGCTGCGGTCAGTGAGTGTTGCCAGGTAGACTTATTATAAGCCACATTGGGCTTATCTTTCTGTCCAGTTGCTTGGTAGTAAGTAATAATGGTTGTTGCGGTTGTGAGCTTGTAGATATATATAGGTTTAAAGTGCTCATGTTCTTTTGCGCTTGTTTTCATAGACCTGGGCCCTTTCTCATTTCTCGAACTCCCCTCCTCGACTCCTATCCTCGATACTTAGTCCCGCCCACAGGAGATGCGAGCGGAGGAGCCGAGGAGGGGAACCGAGGAGAGAGGAGGGGAAGCAGCAGGCGCTTAGAGAAATGAGAACTCCTCTCCTCTGAGCGGTCATTTTAAAGAGACGTCCATTAATGATGACAGGAGGCACAGCAGCCTCTGTCTGATGGACAGACGTGTTCATGATGACTTATATATTTACTTTGATTCATTCACAGTGCGGTATAATGAGACAATAACAGGCTACAGATGCGGACACACACACATATATGTATATATTTATATAAATATATACAATTTCAGAATCAAGCAGAGCACTCTCATAATAACGTAACACTATCAGAGACTGGATATATCCCCCCCCCCTCTCCGGTCGCTACAATGAGGAAAATAAATTACGGGCCAAAAGTTTTATTTACAAGTATTACAAGTAAGCAGAGGACACCAACCAACAGACCTGTCTGTCCGCTGTATCTACGCACACACTGTACCACACACACCTACACCACACACACCTACACCACGCACACGCACATACAGCTCCTAAAACAGGCTACAGCCGTTGTGTATTTTATTGTGAAGCACTAAATGGTTTTAGAAAAATATCGACTCTTTGTTTGTAGATATCTACTAAACTAAAGCAAAAAGAGTAGGCCTGTTCTACTGAGTGATATATATTCTACACACTGCTCTGCTTTCTGCACGGACCTCGCAGCTGTTCTCACTGTAAACATCGCATCGCGATGAAAGCAGTTAATAAATAATATCCAGGGGATGCATGCAGAGCTGTCATTGGCTGAGATAAGTCCGGCCGTGCGTCACGAGTCTTTGAAACATCTCTGTTGCCGGAAATGCATCCATGAAGGAGCCGTGGCGGACCCATCAGTGTATCCTCGGTTATAGCTCCTCCAGAGAGCCTCCTCGACGCTCGGTCCTCGGTCCTCGAAGTGCATTTAGAGAAATTAGATGTCCTTCAACATGGCGCGCTAAAATTCATTTCCGGGTCACTACCGGAGGACCGAGGAGTCGAGGAGTCGAGGAGGGGGATTTGATGAAATGAGAAAGGGCCCTGGTTGCTTATTCCTTTCCGCAAAAACTGGCAACACTAGTGGCTGCAGCGTTAACACTGCATGAGAGGAGGAGAGACAGACAGAACACTACCATTTGCATGCGATCATGGTACTTTAATGTTAAATGTACAGAGTATATTTGCTTTACATCGTTTAAGTATGATTGACATTGCAAGTTGGTATTATTCAGAAGCAAAATAATAAAAAAAATCAGCATGACGTCATAGGATTGCCGTAATTTAGAAATGAGATCGCATAAGTGTCTGAATCGAGATCACGATCTTTTTTCGATTAATCGTGCAGCACTACTTTGTGTGACTGCAGTGTTTAAAGAGGACTGGATCACATCACTCCCACCAACACTCCTGTGAGGGTCAAACACAAAACCACATGTTCCAGAACCTCCAGCGGGTCTCTGCTCTACTGTCAGAACCATCAACACATCAGCTCTGTATTTGAGTCGTAACCTCCAGAACCTCCAGGTTAGGGTTAGTTTAATCAGAGCAGCTGTATCAGTGGTATAGTCAGAGTGTGTGATGGAGGTGTGAGGTTACAGCAGAGACGAACAGCTGGCAGCGTCTCTGACTGAATGATTCTGTGATTAAGCTGGAGCTCCCCCTTCAGGACAGCAGACACACAGAATCACTGACAGCCATCTGGGGTTTCTGCTCAGCCTCCTCCTGAGTGTGTGTCACTGTGTTCACTCACAGCACAGAAGTACAAGCCTTTGTCTCCTGGCTGCAGATCCTTCACGGTGAACGTCCCGCTCTCAGCGTCAGGCTTTGTGGCTGAGAACTTGTCTTTGCTGAATCCTCCAAAATCATGATTACCTTTGTTCCCTGATATTGTGAACACGATTAGCTCCATAGTTTCTCCTGGCAGCTGTCTGTACCAGTACATCTGGTAGTAGCTAGCATCCTTTGTGTGTGTGCAGCTCATGGTTGCACTCTCTCCCTGAGTTTCCCACAGCATGTCAGTCTGGGTGACATCGCTTCCGTCAGTCAGACCTGAGTGAAACAAGAACATATACTATAATAACCTTCAGTGGTTGATCCTCCTTTTATCACGTCAATATCATTATAAATGATAAAAACAGCAAACACAAGAACATTAGTTGATGATAATGTATATTTACAAACCAGTCCACGGTCGATTTTATTGTAAATTACCTGCAGTCCAAAGTAAAAAGATGGACACTGTGAGGACGCTGTGCTTAAAGATGATCACGTCCATGATGTCTGACGGGGACTGCAGAGCCTCATAAAGTATGAAGGGCTGCAGGGGGGAGGGTCTGTGTGACAGCCTCCTCTGAGCTGGAGCAAAGCATTCAGTGCTTTATCAGGTGGTGTTAGGGGACCCCCTGCAGTGCATGGTAGATATCCCAGATCCCAATTTACAGCAGCATAAAAAACACAAGGCAATGTACATAAGAGAAACTAAGACACAGAAATAAACAGTCCAATATATTTCAGAAATAGAAATTGTAGTATATAAGTTAATGCTAATCAGTTACACTAAGAAGCTGAAGGAACCTGGATTAGTTACAAGATGTAGAAATGATGTATCGTCAAGAGATGGACTGATTTAAAATTACAGCTGAATATAAAATAGAATGATGAAGTCTCACAAAGCTGTCGAATAGAAAGGGATCAAAGCCTCAGTTTGAAGGACTTTTAAAACCTGCCTGAATAATTTACGATAATAGATACTTGTAAGTAATAAAACAAAAGCTTTAACAATTTTAATTTCTCACAGTGGCAGAATTCAAGTATGCTGTCCGTAGCTCTGAGGGGGTTCATTGATAACCGTTCATGTTATCCTGAAAGCTGCAGGTGCTGAGCCTCAGCTTCTTGTCTCTGACAGACGGAGGAGGAGAGTTCTTGTATTGAGCTGAGGGGAGTCTGCAGCACTGTTCTGACCGGCTGCACAGAAATACACCCCGCTGTCCTCTGAAGACAGATGAGAGACACTGAGGCGAGACTGTTTACGGCCATCTCCGTCAAAGCTGATTCTTCCTTCCACGTCCTCCTCTGGAGTCGAGAGGATCACATTCAGATATCCCAGAAACTATATTTTGATGTCGGTCTTGTTTGTACCAGAGAATGCGATCATGGCTTGGTATGCTGTGCGAACAGTTGATCTCCCGGTCCACAGACTCTCCACGTCTCTTCATGATGAACGGAGGCGTTTGGAAGACGCTGTTTGAGGCACCTGTGGAACAAGCAGGAAACATTAAAGATATTAGCCGTTCATTTTGCAGTGCCTTACTTTTTTAAAGAATATGTGATCTAACCTGTTATCAATGCCAGATGAAAGATGCAACATATGAAGGCCGTTAACATCATGTTTAGCTCGAGGAGACTCTTTACTCTCAGCTTCCTGTTCACATCAGTTTACTGACAGGGGGGTGTCCGTGTGTTGCTGCTGTTTATCAGAGAGAAGGTTGTTGTCTCCCTCTGCTGCTGAGAACAAAACCTGCTAGAGCAGTGGTTCTCAACTGGTGGGTCGCGACCCAAAAGTGGGTCTTATTATACAAAAAATGTGCCGTCTTGTGAAAACTGGATTCCTTTTTGGTAAAAGGTTTTACTACCAAGAGTTTCCTATCTTTAAAAAATGCCCTCATCTAATGTTACCAACATGTTTTAACTTTTACAAATCACCCTATGTTCCACACATGCCCTGCCCCTTTAAGTGTCCTCACATTTGAAGTGTCCATACAATTGAGAGAGGTCATTGTTTCTTTAATACATGCTCGCTTTCAAATGGGATTTTTTAAAATAAATACGAACTCACCTTTTCAGAATGCACCTACCTACATGGCACCATGTCCTGCCCTCCCAAAAGAGACCTTGACTTATCTCTTCAGAAATAAAATCAATAGTTTTACACAACATTTATATTTTTCTCATCAAAGTCCGAGGCAAGACTACCGTATAATGTTCCACTGAGGGAGATGAAGGAGATGTTGGGCTTTTTTTTAAACAAATGTTCCAAAAATACCCAAAGCAGAGTTTAGGGGAATTATTTTGTATGTGTATCATTGATTCAGTTTGATGTTTGATTTGACTGTCAGCCAGTTAAAACAAACATTATGAAACCGTGTGGTTTCCTCTCAGAGGCTCTGGTTCACCGTTAACAGAAACTTTCCGTTAACAGCAACTTTCCTTTAACAGCAACTTTCCTTTAAGACTTTACAATAATATCCTGAGAAAACAAAGATGCCCACTCTGGTTTGTAGCCCAGGGATCAGTCTCCTTTCATTTCTATGAAAATCAAACTGCAGCCTTGAAAGTTTGATGCAGAGAGTTACCGCCATTAACCATCTTAACGTGCACCTGCTATTTTTAGGCATATATTATGGGTCTTAGAAATATAAAAATTAGGGCTGTCGGTCGATTCAAATAGTTAATCGTGTGTGTGTGTGTGTGTGTGTGTGTGTGTGTGTGTGTGTGTGTGTGTGTGTGTGTGTGTGTGTGTGTGTGTGTGTGTGTGTGTGTGTGTGTGTGTGTGTGTGTGTGTGTGTGTGTGTGTGTGTGTGTGTGTGTGTGTGTGTGTGTGTGTGTGTGTGTGTGTGTGTGTGTGTGTGTGTGTGTGTGTGTGTGTGTGTGTGTGTGTGTGTGTGTGTGTGTGTGTGTGTGTGTGTGTGTGTGTGTGGTGTGTGTGTGTGTGTGTGTGTGTGTGTGTGACTCGAGGCATATGCTCGAACGGGAGCTGCCTGGACGCTGCAATCATGTTGCGCGCACTAACCGAGCTGAGTGTGCTGACTTCTCCTACAATGTCCGACTGTCTGCTTCCTGCATCAAGTCAAGTGCTCGGCGCAGTTGTCGGCCAAATGTCGCTCCTCTGTTTTAATTTAAACAGCTCCTTATATCCGTTAGCGCAGCTAGCTAGCACCAGATGCTAACAACAACAATACACGTAAGGTCTCTCCCGGTCCTCCAGATGGCGAGTCGGTGCCTGCCGGTGAGCGTGGAAGTGTGGTCTGCTGCAAGCGGGCGGCAGGAGCGGGGCTGTCAGCATCAGCTTGTAGATGGACAAAAAATGCACATGCGTTAATCGCATTAAAATAATTAGTGACGTTAATTTCTTTTTGCGTTATTAACGCGTTAACTTGACAGCCCTAATACAAATATATAAAAACATGTCTGTGATGTTTTTCTCAAAATACAAACGGATCATGCATTTTAGAAATCTCTCATATATATCTCTCTATTCCAGCTGTTAGAGAAACGCGGATCTTGGGTCCTTAGCTTGTCTGAGGCCCTAGCCACACGGACACGAAAACAGTTTAACAGACTGTCTCAGCCTATTCGTTTCTATCTGATGGACACTCAGTGGCGGCTGATGGAAAATATTTTTGGTGGGGCTGTTGATAGAGTGAGTAACATTTATTTTTTTTGGGAGAAATGACCCCTTAAATTAGGACTTCTGGTGATGTAATGGCGCGTTTCCAGTGCAGCGCGGAGCTCGCTTTAATGCTGCGTTCAGACCGGACGCGATGCGAATATTCACTTCGCTCTAAACGCTCCTAACGCATCGCTCTAGTCGCTCGAGTTCCACCGCAGCTGCCAGCTGTGTTTACTCGCATCATTCAAACAAGACGCGCTGGCTCGGGAGCTACAACTACAACAAAATGAACATATTTTACCGTGATTAAATTGTAATACACGTTTCAAAATGATGCCGAAGTAACAACATACTGATACCGGTTAGTAAAAACCGTGAATTAATGCTTTGACAAGTCTGCAGACAGACGGCAGGCGAGAAACCTTTTAGAATGCTTGTTTTCTGAATGGAGATCGGCTAAGCTAAGGTTATATCCGACCGTCCACACTCACAGCAACGGCCTATACAGACATAAATAAACCAGCGACTGTATTCTCCATGACACAGACAGTCTGTGGTTTGTACTTGGTTAACTTCTGTCTAGTTTCTGAACAGATCGTATCTGTCCCCGGCTGTTTGAAGAGCAAGCATGGGAAACAAAAGATAGCATTTACCTGTTTGCATCGTTTGCATCCAGCTAGCCATGTGAGAAGCCTTGTTGATACGTTTTGTCTTTTTCACGAGCTTGCTGTGATATATACAAATCGGGTTGGTCCGGTCCAAGGTCTTTAAGTATCAATTTATCTCCCAAACTTCTCCTTTCAAAAGGATTGGAGAGTAGCTCTTGCACGGAATTGGGTGCGGACCAAGGTCCGCCGACTTCACCTGCACACCATTCTCATCCAACTACTGCGTCACCTTGGTCACTCACGAGTCTAAACAACAACTCACGTAAGCAACGTGGGCTCCAACGTGAGCGCCCTCGTGACCAAAATATTTGACGGCGCTGATTGGCTGAAATTATGTTTCGGCGGCACAGTTTATTATTGAGACTTTTGCAACGTGCTGGTTGCTGCTGTTTCGCTCGGGGGCTCCGCCCGGTAATGATAAACTAATGCCACGGGCAAGGCCAGGCAGGAAACATGTGACTTATCATTAACTTTAGACATCGTAACACAATTTTAAACGAGATTTTATGGTAGATTATACATTTTAGTGATACCAATTGTATGATATTTACCTTGTTCATTAAAAATAAAAATATAAAATATATATATATTTTTAATATATATTTTTTAATTTCATTTTTTTTTAATATATTTTTTTGTATGTGGGAAGAGGTGGGGCGGCGCCCCTAGCGCCCCCATGGGCCGGCCGCCACTGAGGACACTTCATACTGACTTCAACATGTTCCACATATTTTATACATTATTGGTGACGTAAGTTTGCAGTTCAAATATTCTGCTGCTTTTCAAAGCGTTTTTACTTTCTTCTATCTTCTTAATACACATTCATTCACTACATTTAATATCTAACTCCTTCAACCTACTTTCAGCTGCAGAAACCATTCAACTATTTCATTATTCAGCTATTTCAGGACATTGAGGCTATACATGTTGTTTATACCTTTTTTTTTTTTTTAAATATTACGCTCCTTCACTATTTTTTCTACTCTTCCAGTTTAACATTTCACTTTCAAGTTTTCAACAAAGTCATTGCAATGCATTTGAGCTGTAACAATTTTGATTCTGATATTGATGAAAAATAGTATAATGGGGGACCTTTAAGATTGTTGATAAGCTTTGGGTATTCCAATTTCATACGTGTACAACAAGTAGCTTAATTGAACTGAGTGCTATGTGTATAAACGTAAGTGATGTGATGCAAGTCTCTCAGATCAAGGAACGTTGGATGCCCCTGGTTTAAACACGGCTTCATTAGTTAAAAATAAATTAAATGTTTTTTTAAATGTAAGATCATTTTTACATAAAAGGCAAGCAAACACACTAGATACAGTGTAACTTGGCACAATTGTATGTCTTCACAACAAATCTGATTCACAACAGAGTCCTGCACGGGTCTGATTTTCAAGACCCGCTCCCGTTCCACACCCGCGACGTGCAATACCGAACCCGACCCGTCGGCACAAGTTCCGCAAACCGACCCGAACCCGCATATCCTATGAGCAGTGAAAACGTGCAATTATTAACACACGCAGTTGCATATTTGTCTCAAAAAGCGTGGGATGTTGGTTATTTCCTCCATCTAGGAACCAGAAGCCTCCAGACGTTGGATTTCGCTCTTGAGCAAGTGTTATTGAAAATTCTGCATTCTCCGAGATCCGCCTTCACCTCAGCCATTTCGAATGTGGCACGCTCAGCAGCAGATTGATGCGGGGGAGAGGTCTGAGGATTCAAACATTAAACTAAATTATTATTATTTTAATATATTTATTATGCAACACCCGCGACCCGACCCGCATCATCTTTGTTTTACCCAGAACTGTTCCCGGAAAAAAGCGTTCACTTTTTTCACGGGTACACCTGATATAAAATCCCTTACAAAACGCAACTTATTTTGCTTCAGTATTAAAGCTGTTCAGATTCCTCAGCTAAATACAACAGTCTGCACTTAAAGCCTCTGTATTAACGTTTTTATATTCTCTTGAGTGAGTTGTCAATAGCTTTAGCTGTGCTCTACAACAGTCAGCTAATTGCACTGTTCATCGTTCAATGCTAATGTTGTTAGCTCAGGCTTATTCACTTTAGCCAACTAGATTAGCACTGGCACAGGATTTGTTTAATCTCTTTACCACAATTCACCAATTTGGGAGTTCTCTTGTGTCAGTCTACAACCTTGCAACAAAGTGCACAGTGTTACCGTTTTGATGTGAAAACATTCAATTGAATTCTTAGGTTTTATCTGAGTTATATTTTTGCCGTTTGCAGCAGCAGTGGCTTGTACTACGAAGCCGGATTTGCGGTTAGCGATGTAACTTCAGGGTTAACTCAGAGTTTTCTGTCCTACGGCGCTGGTTCACTTCTTACCGGGGTAGATCTCTATAGGTTATGTTCCAGATAAGGGGTCAACTCAGTGAAAGCACCGCCTGCTGACCAATCAGAGCCCCTGGTTAGTCATTTAGTAATTAGTAATTTGTCATGGCTGCCACACAGCTGTAATTGTCATTTGCAGATGAATTTGTGCCAGAGCTCCACCACTATGTCCTTCACATCAGCCGGTCTTATCGCACTGATAACACTCTGCCAGTGAACAAACAGCTGCTCAAAGTCCAACTCCAAAATCAGGATTTCAACTGTTTTGTTGAAGTTGGATAAAATTCAAGCCAAACAAGGAATAATTGTGAAATAAAGCAGCACCAGCGTTCCAGCCCAGACTCTTGACGGTAACGGACGTTAGCAGCAGCTGGCGAGTCAAACATGAGAAGTCTAGTGTTTCTGCTCCTGGTGGCTTTGGCCAGCGCTAAGGTCTACGAGCGCTGTGAATGGGCCCGAGTGCTAAAGGCTCATGGGATGGACGGCTACTATGGCAACAGCCTGGCTGACTGTGAGTATAAGCTTTAGTATAATAAGAACTGTGAGTCTGCATGTACTGTCTCAGAATCAATACTCATTACTGCTCAGCATTCACAAAAGACACTTTTTTGGCCCTCTTCTTGTCCCACCATTTTCTATGTTTAAACTCTATTCAAACAAAATGAAAAACCTTTTTCTGATCTTAACACTATGTTGTTTCGTGGGTCTTGTAGAGCTTGAGAGTCAAGATGTCACACTTAAGAGTGGAGGAGTGCTTCAAAATCTCTTGAAAAAAAATCCTGTGACTTCCTTTCTGGTGTGGTGGTTCACTTCATTTGAACAACACCATTTTCAAAGCAAACATTTGTAACATCTGCCTCTTGAGGGCTCTGAAACTCCAGACACCTACCATAGACTCCAATGTTCACTTTTGGAACAGGGAGCATACTGTAAATGTCAGTGGTACTTTTCAATGGGAAGTCAATGAGACAGTCTCCCCCCTCACTGACCACTCAGCATCTCCGTGGAAACCTTTGATGTTTCCACACTGACACAGGGGGTCAGGATTACATAATGACTGCTACAATGTTAACAGACTGGATATTAACAGACTCAACCTGTTCCATACCATCTGATTCACTGACATGTTCAAGCCAGCGCTGTAGTTCAGTGTCTTTCAATGTATTTTTGTATTAATACATTCAAAGGAAGCCATTGGTCTCTATTCATTCTGTATTCATACAGTAATAATCCTCATTAGTGGAAAAGCTGCAGTGGAATCGACTTGCTTTCAACGGGTCTTTTGTGTTTCCTCTGCAGGGGTTTGTCTGAGCAAGTGGGAGTCCAGTTGGACTACCACCAGCACCAACCATAACACCGACGGATCCACGGACTACGGCATCTTTCAGATCAACAGCCGCTGGTGGTGTGAGGACGGCCTAACCCCCCGCTCCAGCAACGCTTGCAACATCAATTGCAGCGGTCAGTGATGGACACACACACACACACACACACACACACACACACACACACACACGCGCTTTTAAACAGCAATAATCAAACAATCAAATGACTGTATTTTAAAATATATGTTTTCTGTTGTCCATGTTCATAAAGCCTGCATAGCAACACCATCAGAGCACTGTGCAAAGTATCTATGTGCGCTGTAGTAGTCCTCTGTACAGAAAACTGTAGTTTCCCCACAGTAGACACACACATTAAGAACATCCACTGGTGCGTCATAAATACTTCGAATAGTGTCAGTGCAGTCGGATTCTCTTGAAGCCTGGCCATCTTTTCCTAAGTCCTTTTGAATTCTCCTAACCACTATTCCTTAACTCCATAACCCCCGGGACGTTTCACACAGAGGACTAGTGGATAGGAAAAGACGACAGGAGCTGATTTTTGGACCATTCATCTGCAACCTTGGCCTATTTCCTATTTAACGGTCACATGACACACCAAACTGATGATATAATCCTGACTCTTAAAGGGACCAGAGTTGGGTGGAACGTGTTACAAAGTAACTCTGGGTGTTACTGTAATAATATTACTTTTGTCGGTAACGGAGTAATGTAACACTACAGTTACTAACATTGCCCGACACGCGTTACTTTTATAAAATCAGTAATCACACTACAGTTAGCCTACTAACATACAGAATGACTAGATTCTCCCTTTGACAGACCAGAGGGATTTCCGCCGCAGGTTTATATTTACGTAACATTTGCGCGACTTGCGCGTCCACATCATAGGTCCACATGCAGTGCATAAACATGGCTGAGTCAGTAGCGATAACTGTCGAGGGGTGGAGGTCTGCCCATTATTTTGAGTTCGTCCGAAGAAAGGACAGGAATGTGACGGTGAGGTGCAAACTGTGTCCAGGCCAGAAGCTTTTATCCACTGCTGCAAACACAACGTCAAACCTCAACAAGCACCTGCAAAGACGACATGCTAACGTGAAGCTAATAGCTAATGAGGGCCTCCGAATCCAGAGTGAGGATGTCGAGTAAAGTAACGAGTAACACTGTAGGCCCTGCGAGTAAAGTAACGAGTAAAGTAACGCGAAGTAAAGTAATATATTACTTTTTTCTTTTAGTAATATGTAATATATTACTTTTTTTGAGTAACGCCCCTTCTCTGAGAGGGACCTTGACCAGGCACACATGGGTAATAAAACAAGATTTCTCAAATATTACAGCTGTAACAAAACACCACTATCTGCGTGAGCTTATGCAACATTTCCAGTGGCAATGAGAGGGATTGTTTTTCAACTTAAATATTTCTGGGCATTGTTCTCTTGATGACAGGCCACCATGACAGGAGATCTGAGTTGATAGAAATTATGATTGCTGTGTTGAGATTACAAAAGCAACAGCGAGGACTTTGTGTTTCCACTCCTCAGACCTGCTGACCAAATATGTTGGGGGAAGTTGTACCGGTGTGTAAACAAGCTCTCAAAAGCAAACATCATCCTTACAATCCCATTTGCCATCTGTATGTTTATTTAAAGTGAATGTTCTCCTGAAAAGATAGCTAGAATGGCACAAACATGAGATAATACAGTTCAGTTTTTGTAGTAAAAATGGTATTAAAATGTTAATATTTTATATAGCAGGTGTTGAGGAAACATGATTCTTTGTGGATGGCACATTCAAAAGTGCTTTGGATGAAAGAAACGCAGTCCCTTAACAAAGACTGTTGTGCATGCATTTATATTTACTTTTTTAATGACCCTTCAAATCCAGGTTGCCTTGTTTTTTCACAGATCTTCTGACCAATGATGTCGGTGTGGCGATCACTTGTGCCAAGCGCGTTGTTAGGGACCCCAATGGCATCAAAGCCTGGTAAGAACGGATCAGGTGACTGCCAGGTGTTTTCCACACAAACCGTCATACACATGAAGAGATGGGTAATATCTGTGTCTGTTTCAGGGTGGCCTGGCGCAGCCACTGTGAGAACCGTGACCTGAGCGAATACGTGGCAGGATGTGGGCTCTAATCCACATGTGACCAGGATGCTGTCATGGACATAATAAATGTTTTAAAAACAATTGTAATTTGTTAAATGATTGTTTGAACAACAAGGAGATATTTGAGGACAAATATTTCATGACTTGTTTTTAGAGATTTAGAGACCTGCAGGTTTCTGGGAGTTTGTTCCAGATGTTTGGAGCATGATAACTGAACTCCTCCATGTTTAGTTCTGACTCTGGGGACACCGTACTTTAACAACAAACTCCTCCTAGGGATGTTATCCAATCGTCTTCAAATCTTGACATCTCAAGACCTGGCAGATGAAAAGTTAGTGGCGCCCATTTTGACGCTCGCCTGATGGCTGTGTGATCCCTTTCCATGGAAGGTGATTATCTCCTCACGCCAGCTGACGGGCTCCAAGCGGCCCCAACGTCACATGATGGTTCGTGCTTCGGCCCTGAACAGCTCATCTCCAAATCTGAGGTCTCATCGTGTGCCGAAACACGATATTGCTGTGACACCAATGGACACGGTCCGATCGCCACCAAATGCCACATGTAATCACCGGTCCGTGCCTCAACACATCTACGTGACAACAGAATTGTGTCGAAGTCTTTACGTTTGGTGTCAATGATGATGAAGTCCAAGCTATGTAGCATGAATGGCATGTCCCCCAAAGAGTTTATGGAAATCAGAAACAGTCATAATTGTCTATGAGAAACTGTGTAGCCATAATAGAGGCACTCAGAGACTTGATGTCCCCTTTAAACCCACCGTATGTAATCCCACAGCCGTGACAGCATACAATAATGTACTGTATTATAAACGCTTTGTAATCTAGAGCCTTGGCTATTAATTATAATATTATGATATCATATTTTCCAGTGTTCCCTAAGTGATATACTTAAGTAGAAAATAAAAGTACTTAAGTATTTCCATCTTATTCATCTTTATACTTTTCTAAATCACTTCATATCACAGGTAAATATCTTACTTTTTACTCAGTTACGTTTTTCTTACAGCTTTAGTGACTTCTTTTAGATATACTGTACAATGTGTACTAACCCTAACCCTAACCCTGTCCATACCATAATTAGGTGATTTTAAATGTGAGTTTTCATTAACTTGTGTCTGTTAGTGGGTTTAGAAATCTTCCTACTTCTCAAGATAAATAAACTGTGTTAGTGAAACCCTGACAGCGATGATTTTTTACCAAAGTTTTGCAGATAATAATGTGTGTTGTGACATTGTGACTATCCTGGAGAAAGATATAGGGGGGGTTCCAAATCCGGCAGCTCTAACAACTGCACTGCCGGATTTTGAAGCCCCTCTTTAGTTTTGTACCTGCCCACCTACCCACCAGAGTGAAATGCTTTTGTGAGCACAAACTACAGGGGAACAGCCAGCACCAGTGTGATTTTGGTGAGTCTGTGACTATCCGGAGAAAGATATAGGGGGGGTTCCAAATCTGGCAGGAGAAATACCTGCTCTGAACATGTTATGTAGAACAGTGCAGATCTTCCCTATTGACACCAGGATTAACCTAGTCTAAAATAAGGAACATTAATAGTGTGATAGAAAATGAAATGTAATGTAATAGAGGCACAGATACAAGATCAATAATACACTTTATTTTAGGGCACCTTTCAAAGCATTCAATGTCACCTTAAAATAAAATAGAATGTGTTGAGTAGGGATATATAAAAATGATATTCAAAGGAGCAATTCAAGTGAGTGAAGCCAGTTTGAACACATCATTTTTTAGGCTTGATTGAAAATAACAGTGTCTGACATGATCATGTGATATCATTACTGTTATATCATTGCTTACTATTCGTGGTTATCAGACACTTAAACAACAGAGAAGGTTTTAAGAAATAGGACTATACTGACAAATCACATATTATCCTGTCATTGTCTGTTCTGCAGGAAGGAGGAATATGACAGAGTGGGACTATACACTCAAAAACGGAAGTTTATTCCAACACGAAGATTGTGACAGATCTGAAAAACGTGTCCTTAAAACGAGCCTCCTCGCAATTGTATGCACATTATTTATTCAGCCGTTTGCTGTTTAATCTGATATATCACTCAAAAGAGAGAAAAAAGCTTTGAAAAGGGTGAAAATAAGGCGAACGCTCAACAAGGCGATTACGTCACCTTTGCGCGTCCCCGCGAACAGGGCTTCAATCCACGGCAAGGCTTCAACCTACGGCATAACACCGGCTCTGTGTTCTCCTTTGGTCGGGCTTCGTCTGGCAGAATCCTCGCAGGAACAGATTTCTGTGTTCAGAAGGATTCATCATCAGAGAGAAGGACCCTTACAAGGTCACCTACTATGCAAAATCCACTTCCTCATGTCTCTTCTACATCATGTGTCTTCTCTTCTTCGTGTCTCTTCTACATCAACATGTGTCCCCTCTTCTACATGTCTCTTCTACATCAACATGTGTCCCCTCTTCTTCGTCTCTCTTCTACATCAACATGTGTCCCCTCTTCTTCATGTCTCTTCTACATCAACATGTGTCCCCTCTTCTTCATGTCTCTTCTACATCAACATGTGTCCCCTCTTCTCCATGTCTCTTCTTCATCAACATGTGTCCCCTCTTCTTCATGTCTCTTCTACATCAACATGTGTCCCCTCTTCTTCGTCTCTCTTCTACATCAACATGTGTCCCCTCTTCTTCGTGTCTCTTCTACATCAACATGTGTCCCCTCTTCCTCATGTCTCTTCTACATCAACATGTGTCTTCTCTTCTTCGTGTCTCTTCTACATCAACATGTGTCCCCTCTTCTACATGTCTCTTCTACATCAACATGTGTCCCCTCTTCTTCGTCTCTCTTCTACATCAACATGTGTCCCCTCTTCTTCATGTCTCTTCTACATCAACATGTGTCCCCTCTTCTTCATGTCTCTTCTACATCAACATGTGTCCCCTCTTCTTCATGTCTCTTCTACATCAACATGTGTCCCCTCTTCTTCATGTCTCTTCTACATCAACATGTGTCCCCTCTTCTTCATGTCTCTTCTACATCAACATGTGTCCCCTCTTCTTCATGTCTCTTCTACATCAACATGTGTCCCCTCTTCTCCATGTCTCTTCTTCATCAACATGTGTCCCCTCTTCTTCATGTCTCTTCTACATCAACATGTGTCCCCTCTTCTTCATGTCTCTTCTACATCAACATGTGTCCCCTCTTCTTCGTGTCTCTTCTACATCAACATGTGTCCCCTCTTCTTCATGTCTCTTCTACATCAACATGTGTCCCCTCTTCTCCATGTCTCTTCTTCATCAACATGTGTCCCCTCTTCTTCATGTCTCTTCTACATCAACATGTGTCCCCTCTTCTTCATGTCTCTTCTACATCAACATGTGTCCCCTCTTCTCCGTGTCTCTTCTACATCAACATGTGTCCCCTCTTCTCCGTGTCTCTTCTACATCAACATGTGTCCCCTCTTCTTCGTGTCTCTTCTACATCAACATGTGTCCCCTCTTCTCCGTGTCTCTTCTTCATCAACATGTGTCCCCTCTTCTCCGTGTCTCTTCTACATCAACATGTGTCCCCTCTTCTTCGTGTCTCTTCTTCATCAACATGTGTCCCCTCTTCTCCATGTCTCTTCTTCATCAACATGTGTCCCCTCTTCTCCATGTCTCTTCTACATCAACATGTGTCCCCTCTTCTCCATGTCTCTTCTACATCAACATGTGTCCCCTCTTCTCCGTGTCTCTTCTACATCAACATGTGTCCCCTCTTCTCCATGTCTCTTCTACATCAACATGTGTCCCCTCTTCTTCGTGTCTCTTCTACATCAACATGTGTCCCCTCTTCTTCGTGTCTCTTCTACATCAACATGTGTCCCCTCTTCTCCGTGTCTCTTCTACATCAACATGTGTCCCCTCTTCTCCGTGTCTCTTCTACATCAACATGTGTCCCCTCTTCTCCGTGTCTCTTCTACATCAACATGTGTCCCCTCTTCTCCGTGTCTCTTCTACATCAACATGTGTCCCCTCTTCTCCGTGTCTCTTCTACATCAACATGTGTCCCCTCTTCTTCGTGTCTCTTCTACATCAACATGTGTCCCCTCTTTCTCCGTGTCTCTTCTACATCAACATGTGTCCCCTCTTCTTCGTGTCTCTTCTACATCAACATGTGTCCCCTCTTCTCCATGTCTCTTCTACATCAACATGTGTCCCCTCTTCTTCGTGTCTCTTCTACATCAACATGTGTCCCCTCTTCTTCGTGTCTCTTCTACATCAACATGTGTCCCCTCTTCTTCGTGTCTCTTCTACATCAACATGTGTCCCCTCTTCTCCATGTCCCTCTACATCAACATGTGTCCCCTCTTCTTCATGTCTCTTCTACATCAACATGTGTCTCCTCTTCTTCATGTCTCTTCTACATCAACATGTGTCCCCTCTTCTCCATGTCTCTTCTACATCAACATGTGTCCCCTCTTCTTCGTGTCTCTTCTACATCAACATGTGTCCCCTCTTCTCCATGTCTCTTCTACATCAACATGTGTCCCCTCTGTGGAAAGAGACTCTGAAAGTTTCAGGAACAAAGATTCTCAGAGTCTCATTTACGTAGGTGCAAAACCCTCGGCAGGACATACATTTTAATGATTAAATAACAAAATGTGGCTTTAAATTAAATGTGTGTGAAAGTAAAAGTGTGTTGAAACTTCCTCCTCTCTGAAATAACTTATTCCCTCCACATGTTCTCTGTTTTCTAGAGGATTATTACCCGTATTCCCTCCCAGCTGTCTGTTCTTTTGACCACTGCTCTTTTTTTAAGTTTCACTGATAACGGCTTGTATTTTCTCTTCGTGATGTTTTATTTTTATGTAATTATTTGATAATAAAATAATATTTTGATAAAAGCTCCTGCTGGTTTGTGTTCCTGTGTGGCGTGATGTTCCTGTGGGCAACACAAGGGGGCGCTCAACGTGACAAAGTAAGTTACTTGCTCACGTTTGTTACCTGCAAATTAATAAATGACATCTTTTAGATTACATGATTTACCTTAATATATTTCAAGTGTATTTGTACTGACGTATGCTGGTGTTTTAATGCATTATGTCTTTATGCCATGTTGTTCTCTCGCATGTTCTCCTTTTTACTTGCATATCAGCCATGGTGGACAGTAGTGTTACTTTACTGAACTTAAGTACACTTTTAAGGTACTTGACTTCAATTCCTGCTACTTCGTAATTATTATTAAGACAAAGGGAAATATTGTTTAAAATATTGATTCATAAAAAATCTAAAAGTCAACTAATGAATGATGTTATATATACTTAAGGCAGTAAATTAATCTTTTTAATATAAAAAAAATCATATATGTTACTCAGTAATTAGCACACTTGGTACATTACATTTATTATGAAGCTAAAACTTTTGCACATGACTTGAGTTGGATTTGAAATGCAGTGCTTTGACTTGTAGCAGAGTATTTCCACTACGAGAGTCCTCTCCTCAGGTCATCAGCAGCTCAGGTGTGTCTCCTCACCTCCAGGTGTGTGAGGACCATCAGGCAGCTGGTGAGGCACGCTGATAATTCAATGGACAAAGGAGTTTCTCTCAGAGCGTTCAGGCTGTTTTTCATTCATTAAAAAGCTCGTAGTTTGAGGGTCTATCGACCAGCAGAACTGAGGTTACGTACTGTAACCCAGCTTCTATGAGTATAGGCGCAGCCCTCTAAGGCTATCGCTATTGGGTAATCCCACTGCACGTGTGCAGCACTGACAGATTTAATCCACGCCCACCTATGACGTGGGCCCCACCTCCGGCCTCACTTCCGTATAAATAGGAAGAAGGCCCGTCCAACTGCTCCCACACAAACAGCTTTTCTTCAGCTATTCGCGGAGCCAGTGGGGCCCGAACCTTAGAGGGCTGCGCCTATACTCATAGAAGCTGGGTTACAGTACGTAACCTCAGTTCTATTTCGTATGAGGCTTCGCCCTCTAAGGCTATCGCTATTGGGTTAAGGGCGAAGCAGGATGTAGTCCACGCCCCACTGGTCCGTCCGTAACCAGAAGCACAAAAACCCATCTACTCAATTAATAACCCATGCGAAAAAGAAGGAGCATCACAGTCCCTGGAAATATAGCATTATTCCATATGAATATTCTCTTTAAGGGAAAGAAGGTGTTTAGAGTATGAGGTGAGGCCCCGATTAATTTATTCCGGTAAATTACTCTGACCTCACTAATTGACCCGACCGAAGTTACTGAGTCTATGTAAGTTTACTGCTTGGCTCAGATCCACCAAACGTCAGCAAGATCTCACCTCTATTAACTCCCCGAAGAACCAGGTTCAATCAACTGCTGTTTCAATTCAGACAACTCTTTTTAATCTGTTTAAGCGATCCCGAAGGATTTTGGTATCAGTAAATGGGGTGTTTTCCTACCTAAACATGTGTGTGTGGCAGGGTGCAATCTTACCTTTGAAGCAGGAGAGGAGAGCACAGATGTCCTTTAAGTTGTCCCAGTCCAAAAGGTGGGATCAGTTTATTTGAAGAAAAATAGGTCCAAGCTAATACAGAGTCTTTACCTTTTAACACATTATAATCATACAAAACATATCAAAATGGGGTTATATATTTTTTATCTAAAACCTTAATTCATATTCATTCAATAAATTCACTCAGCATTTCAACCAAGACATTCACTCAGCTTTCAATGAAGAAAATCAAGAGATATTTACCAAGTTTGAGAGAACCTTACCGAGAGCTATTAACCCAGCTCCGAAGGACAGAGCTTACCGGGAGAGAGTATACCAGGGGTTTCCCCCCCTCTCCCCGACGAAATCCAAAAAAGCCAGTCTTTATATGCTCAAAAAACCGGATAGAAAACCCACAAACACCTCCTCTATACCCAACCAACATATTCTATTGGCTCTGGCATAAGACACACCTTCCCAAGTTTGTGTAAAACAAAACATGACTAGACATATTCTATGACTATGACATAACCACCTTTTTGAGGCCTCAATGTGTTTCTCCTTAAGTCCGGAGCCCCCCTCCCTGCTGTGAGAGGAGAGGAAAGAACTGCCTACTCTCTTATCAGTGACACCCATAAATCATTATAAGTCTTACACTCCATTTAACAAACCACTTGGTTTATACTGTAAATATAGAAAAGCATATAATATGAAGCATTTTCATTGTGGGTTATACAAGAATATAATTGATTATATTGTATTATAACTAACTTTCGTTTTAAGTATTCAACCTGTTATGGAGATCTCAACACCCTCTTTTTAAAACGCAAAGTTATCAAACAGCAACAGATAAAATCGTAAAAACATATACATATTACATACGTAAAACTTCAAGCATCAATATCATGAAAAGTTCTTCAGTATGTGTAATCAGGACGACCTTTTGATGAACCTGGTGTGGAGAACACCGAAAACATAGTACCTCACTGGAATGTTCTCGTCATCACAGGTCAGGCACCCGAGTAAAAAGAGTCATGATGATCATAGATTTGTGCGCACCCCCACTCGGCCTGACACTTGCAGGAGCGGGGGGCCTACAGTATCTGTTGTTCCAGTGTAGACTCCTAAATCCATGTTGCTATCTGATGTAAATCCTTGACCCTGACCATGGAGGGGTTGAGGTTCCTCCCTGGATGACACCTCCAAACGAAAGCCAGATAACTCGGTCGACAGTTGTTGTGGATTTTTTAGACCTCGTAAATAATCGCTCATGACTTTGTGACGAGGTCAATGAGGCCCCACACAATGATAGCACAAACGAGGAACCAGAAGCATATGAAACAGCTTAGCTGGCACTCGCTCATGGCATCCTGTGTGTGCAGTGTGAGTGTGGTGCTGGTGGTGACTTGGCACGTCACTTGTTGTCGTCTGTTTCTACCGTCTCTCCCGGCCTGTGACTACGACCTTTCAGTAGCTGACGTGGACCCACGTAGCTCTCTCGGTGACCTTGACCGCTGTCTGGGTGACGAGAAGCACCTGGTAGGGACCTTGCCAACGGTTGGATTTCCAGCTCTTTCTCCGGAAGTCCTTGACCAGCACGAAGTCGTAGGAGATGGTGAAGTGGACCAGTGGCAGGGGTAGGTAGAGCTGCTGCTACCTGGCGTCTGATATCTGACCATGCAGTTATCAGGTAGTCGTCGTCCCTTTTTGGGAAATCCACTGCGATTGGAGTGGCTCAGCGGGTAGAGATGCAGCCTGTCCCTCAGAGCTGGAAGAAACATCATCCTCCACTGGCAGGGTACAGGTGACTCAGCCGCTGGCTCCATGCTGCACAGGTTTCCTGGGTCCAGGACTTGGCTTCACTTGAGGCACTGTGACTGAAGTTGTCCCGCTAGGGAGGTTCAAATCCTCTTGGTAGATTGCTGAGGTATTAATCTCAACAATATAGCTAAGATCAAGTTTAAATCATTTCTCTGATTCATAAAAAGTTGTTTTCAGTTTAAAAACTTCCCCAAGGGTTTTCTCAAGCACTGGGCCATAACTTACTCTTATCAGTTTAACGACCTGACAGCCCTGCACCTCCATGCTGTGTGAAAACCAGCAAAAAAGAAGGAGGAAGAAGTGCTCAAAAAAAAAATCTAATTTAAATGAATACTGTTGTAGGGTGTAGGCATATAACGATTAAAATAACTGAGAAGAAAACTAATAGTGTAAAATTTAAAAACAATGAGAAAAATAATACAAAGGTTATTTCCCATTTCCTCTTTGATACTGAGGTATTCTCCATTCAAGCTCCAATGATCCATATGCTAATAGACAGAGTTTCGTCTTGCCATCTTTCTTTGCATAATTCACTAACGATTCTAACAGTTCTACTGTTAAATCCTTTGCATTTGAGCTATTACTTGTTACTCAGACTTAAATTCCCTCTTTTGCTCTATAAAATATCCCTTGGTACCGAATTTACCAAGACAAATTCTAAATTATTGCAGGAAGATCCCACAAAAAGCCATCCTCTCCTGTGGAAGAAAGCACATTAACTGCCACGGGTGTGTGCAAAACATGTCATGTGATGTGAGACTGATAGCATCAACAGTGGATTTGGTTAGGCCGCAGTCATATTCCTATCTGGATTCTAAACTCAGTTGGCTCGGGTGAACCGGTCCTCTCGTCTGGAGTGAAACTACGTTCCCAGAGATTGACTTCACTGTATCCAAACCTTCTGATTTAGTTTTAAGCTAACCCTTCTCTGGACTTCGCCCTTTTCTGGTCACCCATACACGATTTCTGAACTTAAACGGAAAAGGTGTGATAGTTCGATATGACCTGACCTTTGCCCGAGGTAGCTTTTCCATACATATAGGAATATATTCAGCCTTGTCAAATTGATTGGAATGTCCCAATTTGTTTTACAGTTTATATACTCCACTCTGTGGCTGCTCTAACGCCTGGTACTTCTATGGTAAAGACCAGATAGGTGTGAATCCCTTTATCCTGCAAGGGTGACACAACTTTCTCATTTTTAAAGTGAGTTGCATTATCCATCCTGATTCTCTCAGTTTTAGGAAAAACATACTTATATGTTCCGCCATTTCAGCAGACACTGTGTTCCAGTTGCTCTGGTCAGAGGAAAGACATGTTTATGACTCCCTCCATTATCAAAAGTCACAAGGAAATACTTGTTCCTACTGGGAGTGCGGGTCAGAAAAGGACCTGCTATGTCAGCACTAAAACTGATTAGTGGTTCTTCCTCTATTATTTTAAGATGCTCAGGATACATTTTCTTGAACCCATCCACCTCTACACATTGAAGACTTGTTGACCGTGTGTGTTGTAAGTGTATGAGGTTTCGGTATGAGGATTTTATTGTGGAGACAATATTTTCTCATCCGAACTAGGCCCACATGGCCTAAACTGCTGTGTAGTTCACGCACAACCTGAGGAGCTTCTTCAGGGGGTACGTGAATGCTTCCACCCTTTTTCCATATTCTAGGGAATATGGCAGTCAGGTGGTTAACTCTTTCCCTGCTTTAAGCAAGGTAACACTTCTCTATTACCCTGATAGTCTAATTTGATCTTATCTGTATGGCTACGGACATGATTCCACTCTAGGTTCATGCCAGCCCTTAACTCTGCTATTAGACTCCATTGATTTGCATGTGTCAGCGCTTCACCTTTCACATTGGTAAACTGCCTTTGTTCCCAGTTATTAAGCTCTTCTTTACCCGCTTTGTAACAATAATCAGTAACAATACGGATGTGTGTTATTTTACGTTGTTCAGCAAAAAGAAGTCCCTCAACAAATGGCCTTTGCCTCAGCAGTTTGTGCTGTACCTGGTATTGCACCCTTTTGCTTGCAAAGTACTTCACCTGAATTAGTTTTCATTATAAAGGCCCAAGTGGCTGCTTGGTCACCTTTTCGCAAACTCCCCTCTGTAAACAGTGTTACCTTTGGAGCAGCGGTTTTCTTTAAGGGTTTCAATGTTTCCCTGTGTGGCTTACTACCTGTGGTCCTAAACTCCACATCTGGATCTGACATCATCCTCTGCCATTTTCCATTCTTATTCTCTCAGTTTTTTGATATTGATATTTTTGTTCTGGTGTTAAGATAATGTTTTGAATCTCCCTCTTTTCTTAACAACTGGAGCTATGTCTATTTTAGATCTGACTTGGTTAAGAGGTGATTTGTTCTTTGGTGAGAGGAACACTATTCCCCTTGTGCTGGGTGGGGGTGGGTAGCCTGCTTTTGGGAGAGTTCCTTATCTCCATCTCCCTCTCTGTGCTGAGGCCATAAAAGTTTTAATGGGTCGCTCCGTGGTCTGCTCAGATTTTCTGACCCTGTCTCTGACCCTGTGTGCTGGGTTTTTCTGCAGCACCTCTGGAGCAGAGAAAGGGGGAGATTTTATTTTCCAAAAGTGCAAGCTCCTTCATTGAGCAAAATAGTTTAGTTGATTTTGGTAAAGTATTTGAGCTTTAGCTTCGCAAAAAAAACTTCCTCATATTAGTTTTGAAGATATTGTTGGGGTTTGATATCTGCTGATAGTTCCCACTTAGGTTTTCTCTTAAAAGTACATGCAAAACAACCAGTATTTGTGGGTCATCTGATCACCACCTTGCCTTCTGACAGTTTAATAGTCCTTATCATGTTATCACTCTGTGCTAGGACCTATTCTCTTTGCCAGAGCTGCTGCTATTCCTCCTGCACGTTTTAGCTTCCTATTAGCAGGGTTCACTAACATGGTTTGTTGACTAGTTTAAGATTTTCAATAATTGACATTTATTATTGCCAACATTCCTTTCCCCTGAATATCATGTCTAACAATGTGTTTTCTTCTAGGATTAGTAGATACTCATAAATGACATTTTCTAGCTTTTATCCCTGTAGGCTGGAGGTAGGGTCTCAGACATTATACCACCTGCTTGTGGCTCTCTGTCCCAACGGTAGTCTGACAGGAAAGTATTTAGGTCGCGGTGGGTCTGGGCTAAGCTGACCAGGGCGAGCAGAAGCTCCGGATGTTGCTTTTGTGTATCCCTCCCTGTGTGGTTGGCTCTGAGTCATTAAATTGCGTTTTAACCTCATCAGCCATTCTTTTTATTTTATTTTTTATTTTATTCAAGGGTTTTCGTTCACTCTTTTATACACATGCAAGTTTCTAGGCTATTACTCACGCCAGAGGATCAGTCCGACTATACCGTCACTTGGTTCTAGGTTCTCTTCTGGATTCAGCTAGTGCATGCGGACACCTCAGTTAAGAGTGTTATGTATCGAGCTTCGAGCTGTTTCAACAGCATAGGTACCTTTTAGACCGATGTTTATCTTTATTAAATCTCCCATTAACTCTTCCCCACGTTATGTTTTAACGCAAAAGTTCAAACCGCAGCTCTTTGACAAGTCCTACCTATAAGTTTCAAAGCAATTTGGACAGATACTGAGCAGTGCTCCTACGGCTGACTTCACTAGCCACCAAACCTGTGATTAAAGGGACCACAGGGGCTTCTCAATTTGGCTAGGGGAAGAAGAACCTACTTTAGCTTCTTTAACAGACAGCAATATCCGATATAATATAACCCTCAGTCCGGTGCAATAGTATCAACTTAAATTACTACACTTTAAGTTAAAATATATATTCTAGGATTCGGGTAGGTATTTTAACAAGATTCTCAGCCTGTATTTCGCTGATTTGTACTCATCGACTTTTTTCACTAGGTCGTTTTGGTTCTTGTATTTTGACTCTGTAAAAATATTACTTTTCACAGTGCCCCACGTTGGGCGCCATGTTTAGAGTTCTAGGTGAGGTCCTGTTAATTTATTCCGGTAAATTACTCTGACCTCACTAATTGACCTGACCGAAGTTACTGAGTCTATGTAAGTTTACTGCTTGGCTCAGATCCACCAAACGTCAGCAAGATCTCACCTCTACTAACTCCTCGAAGAACCAGGTTCAATTAACTGCTGTTTCAATTCAGACAACTCTTTTTAATCTGTTTAAGCGATCCCGAAGGATTTTGGTATCAGTAAATGGGGTGTGTTCCTACCTAAACGTGTGTGTGGCAGGGTGCAATCTTACCTTTGAAGCAGGAGAGGAGAGCACAGATGTCCTTTAAATTGTCCCAGTCCAAAAGGTGGGATCAGTTTATTTGAAGAAAAATAGGTCCAAACTAATACAGGGTTTTTACCTTCTCTCTTTACAACATTATAATCATACTAAACAAAAAAAAATGATGCTGTGATCATGTTCAAATATGAAACTTTAATTCACAGTCTTACATTTATTACCAAAATGTTTCACTTCAACTGCCCAATTCAGTTGTGACATTTAAAATCTCCCGATAGAATTTAGAGGCATTTCCTCATAAAAAGACCGGTGATAATAAAAAGCACATTCAAAATCCCACAGTTTTTCGGAGGCAGTTCCTCACGTAGGTAGGTACTAATACTCACAAACGGATCTTCCCACAGTTATTCGGAGGCAGTTCCTCACGTAGGTAGGTACTAATACTCACAAACGGATCTTCCATAAAATCATTCCATTCAGCATTCAAAGAAATTCCCTCATTCAAAGCAATTCACTCAGCATTCCAACCAAGAAATTCAAGAGATATTTACCAAGTTTGAGAGAACCTTACCGAGAGCTATTAACTCAGCTCTCAAGGACAGAGATTACCGGGAGAGAGTATACCAGGGGTTTCCCCCTCTCTCCCCCCCGAAAATCCAAAAAAGCCAGTGTTTATATGCTCAAAAAACCGGATAGAAAACCCACAAACACCTCCTCTATACCCAACCAACATATTCTATTGGCTCTGGCATAAGACACACCTTCCCAAGTTTGTGTAAAACAAAACATGACTAGACATATTCTATGCCTCTGACATAACCACCTTTTTGAGGCCTCAATGTGTTTCTGCTTAAGTCCGGAGCCCCCCTCCCTGCTGTGAGAGGAGAGGAAAGAACTGCCTACTCTCTTATCAGAGATTAGGGCATAAATCATTTTTAGGCCTTACACTCAACTAAACAAACCACTTTGTTTTGTTTATGCTGTACATATAGAAAAACCTAAAATATGAAGCATTTTCATTGTGGGTTATACAAGAATATAATTGATTATATTTAATTATAACTAACTTTCGTTTTAAGTATTCAACATACTATGAAGCTGTCAACACCCTCTTTTTAAAACGCAAAGTTATCAAACAGCACCAACTAAAATTGTAAGCATACATACATATTCAAAAACCATCAAGAAGCATTCTCATTATGGGTTCATACAAGAATATGATTGATCATATATGATTTATAATTAACTGTCGTTTTAAGTATTTACTTCATACTATGAAGTTCTCAACATAACTTATATATTTATTGCACTTGACGCACACACACGCATGGCGTAATTTCCACTGGGGACATGTCCCCCGCACTTTTCGAAATCACCTTTGTGTCCCCACTTTACAAATATGTTTATTATTATTTTTTAACGCAATCCGTCATCGCCACGGAAGAGCACACAGCCTTTGTGAGCGAGCGAGACAGAGAGAGAGAGTGAGCGAGCTAGGGAGGGAGGGAGAGAGAGACGGAGAGAAAGAGAGCTAGGGAGAGCACACCTTTATCTATTTAATATAGATAAAGTAAGAAATAATTCCAATGTGTACTATAGGACAGTAAAAAAAACAGTTTAAAAGGGGAGTGGTTAGTAAAATATGCATAAAGAAAAAGAAAGAATGCTAATAGGTAACATAAGATAAGAATAAACAAGTTTAAATGATTTGTTATTGGTTGTGATCATATTCTAAAGATGTATGGATTATTGAAAATACAGCTCCCTTTCATCTGAGTGTTGAGAGCTGTATCCATCAATTCATGTTGTGCTCAAAGTGCACCAGATTGATGCATTTCACTTCAACATTAAAAAAAAAAATCTTCCATGCATGCTCATGAGGCGGTGAGGACCCCCCTAGAGGAGGTGAGATCCACCCCCAAATAAAGCAGGTTAAATTAATTAAATTGCAAACATTTTCTTTTAGTAAACACTGCAAACGGGTCCCACAGACCCAAACAGCACACAAAGGTTAAAGGTCAGCATATAATAATGTTAAAATGTGCTAAATATATACACTGCAAAAAACAAAAAAAAGAGGAGTAAAAGTAGCTCGCGACTTGTTTTATTTTTTGAAAGTAGCCCTCACCCTAAAAAAGGTTGGTGACCCCTGATCTTAATCAATACATCAAAGAACTATACAACAAAGGGACTGCCTGGGGCATTTCATTCCTATCTGATTGCAGGCTAATTACTCCACTCTCAGGGTCAGGGGTCAAATACCTTAACCCCTAGAGACTATCTTAATCAATACATCAAAGAACTACGCCGGGGGCCTTTCACGCCAATCTGATAACACACACATCAAAGAATGGGAGGCGGGACATGGGAGGCGGGACTTAGCTCATTGGCCAATGGGAGACGGACTTAGCTCATTTGCATAATTGGGGGCGTGTCCACCGGTCACTTTTTCATGCATACTAATTTGACGAAAGGGGTATCATTAATACTACTTGGGTAGTTGAGGTCGGTCTGAAGGGGAGGGGCTTAGCTTGACCCTGGTGGTGGTGAATGGATAGTTGAGGTCGGTCTGAAGGGGAGGGGCTTAGCTTGACCCTGGTGGTGGTGAATGGATAGTTGGGTTCGGTCTGAAGGGGAGGGGCTTAGCTTGACCCTGGTGGTGGTGAATGGATAGTTGGGTTCGGTCTGAAGGGGAGTGGCTTAGCTTGACCCTGGTGGTGGTGAATGGGTAGTTGGGTTTGGTCTGAAGGGGAGTGGCTTAGCTTGACCCTGGTGGTGGTGAATGGATAGTTGGGTCAGTCTGAAGGGGAGGGGCTTAGCTTGACCCTGGTGGTGGTGAATGGATAGTTGGGTCAGTCTGAAGGGGAGGGGCTTAGCTTGACCCTGGTGGTGGTGAATGGAGAGTTGGGTCAGTCTGAAGGGGAGGGGCTTAGCTTGACCCTGGATTCAGAGGGACAGGAGGTGAAAAGGGGTGGAGGAGGGTTGCGTCGAGTCACCTGAAATGACAGCTGTCAGAGGGGAGAGCAGATTCAAAAGGGTTAGCGGAGCGCTGTGATAGGCTTGTGAGAATAGAGCAAAGTGATTGGTTAAGCTGGGGAGTGACGCCCCGATCACTTATTGAGAGGAGAGAGAGTAGTAACATGGACATAGGAAATGAATGAGTAAAGAAGGTCTTCCTGGTTGAACTTGCACTGAGCTTCAAGTTTCCAAGTCATTAAGTATTTCATGATTTCATAACATCCTCTGTAGTCCTGTCTGCATGCTTTTGTGGCTGTTATCTGAAACTACTGTAATCTGTTTGGTAGTTTGAACTGCAGTCATAAACTTAATGTTATTTCTAATTTAGAAGCAGTTCAACCTGGCCTGGGTGATTATCTGGGCAGACTTCATATCTGTCAAAGTGAGATTCCTCTGTGATGCTCAGGAGCGTTGGTTCAGACTTTATTCTGACTTCACTGTCCGTCTACATCTCTTTGGAACAATCAAGATAAAAAACAACAGATGATAATCAGAATATTAATTGTCTTAATGTTCATAAAATGTGATCATGTTTTAATTACAGAGTTTTACACGTTATACTCAAAGTCTCAGTGTAACAAGACAAATAGATTGTTTATTGTTATTGTTTATATTTTGAATCTGAAAATCATTTTTTAAATATAATGAGGCATGAAAGATTAATGTTTTGATTTGTTATCCAAAATCTTTAAATAAATAAACAGATTTTCTGTTTTTCTTTTTAATGGATGTCGTGGAAATCTTTGATTATATATTTTTTTGTGAATTCCTAGCTTTTAAGAAATTGATAAATGTTGTATGTTTTGCTGAAACTGCATGAAATCAACACAACTAACAAATCAAAGCTGTCAATTCTCCTTTCATTAACATCTTGTTTCTAGTCAAACATCATCTGTATAGCAGGATAAGATCATATAACAATGTAAGATAGTTGTAGGACTTTTGATGAATTATTGTTGTTTTACTCCCAGGAGTCATTGAAATGTAGTTTTTCCGTACTGTATATATGAACAATAACATTTGTGTCAATTGAATATGTCAACCTAAAGGTAATTATAGCTGTATAATTAAGTGTAGCAACCACAGCTTCTGTTCGAGCTGCCTGCAGACATTCTGGGAACAAAGTAAGAACACAAACTGTCCACTTCAAACTTTTATATATATATTTTTCAACGTATTACATCTTATGTGTTTTTTCTTCATCAGATACCTGGACAAAGTCACTGTCCTGAACTGAATACCAAAGGACATTTCCCTCTGAAAGACATCCTGACTCCATCTGCTGGTGAATAAATGACATAGCAGCATTTCCTGATGTTGATCATTCACCCTGTGACGGAGGTCAGAGAAAACGAAAGTGGATTTTGACATTGTTGAACAGCTGAGACGCCATTACAGGGTGTGAGATTTCTGCTCGGAGACACACGTTTGGAGTATATTTGGGGAGAAGTGGAGAGACTGTCAGTTGGTGAGTCCTGCTCTAGAAGTAACTTTAATACCAAATGGCTGAGAAAATCGCTCTTGTTGAAAGTTTCCTGAGCTGCCATGTGTGTTCAGAGACTTTCAGAGATCCCGTGTCTCTGGGCTGTAGCCACAGCTTCTGTTCGAGCTGCCTGCAGACATTCTGGGAACAAAGTAAGAACACAAACTGTCCCATTTGTAAAAGAAAGTCCTCCAAAGATCCTGTGGGGAACTTTGCACTGAAGGAGCTGTCTGACTCCTTTGCTGAGAGACAGGAAGCTGGATCCTCTGAGACAGAGAAAGGAGAGAAGAAGAAGGTGGAGGTGGTGTGTAGTAAACATCCAGAGGAGCCTAGATTGTTCTGTATGGATGAAGAGAGAGCTGTGTGTCCTGTCTGTGAGTTTTCTCTCCACCAGGGTCACAAGGTGGTTCCTGTAGAACAAGCAGTCAGTGAGCTGAAGGACCTGCTGAAATCTGACTTAGAGTCTCTGCAGGACAAGAGGGACAAATACAAAGGAGTGGAGACAACATACAAGGAAGTGATTCAAGTGTCCGAGAAGCAGCTGCTGTCCACAGAGAGGCAGATCAGAGCAGAGTTCATCAAGCTCCACCAGTTCCTGAAAGAGGAAGAGGAGTCCAGACTGGCAGCTCTGAGGGAGGAAGAGGAGCAGAAAGGGAAGACGATCAGCAGAGAGATGAAGAGCATTCAGGAGCACATCTCCTCTCTGTCACACAGTATCTCTGCTGTTGAAGAAGAGCTGCAGAAACACAACGTGCCCTTCCTCAGCAGTTATAAAGCCACTCAGAGCAGAGCCAGAGTCCAGAGCTCGCTGGCAGACCCACAGCTGCTCCCAGGAGCGCTGACAGATGTGGCCAAACACCTGGGCAACCTGTCCTTCAGAGTCTGGGAGAAGATGAAGGACCAGGTCCACTTCAGTCCTGTCCTTCTGGACCCAAACACTGCAAGCAGCCGTCTCTCTCTGTCTGATGATCTGACCAGTGTGAGACTAGGAGACACATCTCAGCAGCTTCCTGGTAATCCAGAGAGATTCACTGAGTATGCTTCTGTTCTGGGCTCTGAGGGCTTCAGCTCAGGGACACACAGCTGGGAGGTGGAGGTGGGAGATCATCCTCACTGGAATATAGGTTACGCTAAAGAGTCAGCTGACAGGAAGGGAAAGATACCAGGTGCCTCACCAGAATATGGAATCTGGTGTTTATGGCATGGCAGTGGAAGATACACTAATGGTGCTGGTGAGACTGTCACAGTGAAGAAGAATCTCCAGAGGATCAGAGTCCAGCTGGACTATGACAGGGGGGAGGTGTCCTTCTACGACCCTGAAGACAAGACTCCCATCTGCACTCACAGAGACACTTTCACTGAGAAACTCTTCCCATTGTTCAATATTGGAAAAGCTGGTGATGCTAAAACTGCTGATATCAAAATCTGTCAAAGTGAGATTCCTCTGTGATGCTCAGGAGTGTTGGTTCAGACTTTATTCTGACTTCACTCTCCGTCTACATCTCTTTGGAACAATCAAGAAAATAATCAACAGATGATGATGATGAGATATTAATCTTTGCATGACATTTTTACGCATTATAATCAAAGAATCAGTCAAAGACAAAAACCAACAAAACAACTTGATTGTTTGTTGCTATAGTTTATTTTGCATCAAACTTTATTACAGTGTGTTTATAGTTTTCAATACAAAATAAATAATCTGAATATCTTAATGATCTAATCTCTTCTTATTTGTTGCATTGCATCCCTTCAAACATCTGTTTTAACCTTTACATTCATAGATGCCAAACTCATGAAATCTGTTTCCTTGTGTGAAGTCATGTGACGGATGAACCTGCTGTAAACAAAGAAGCTCCCACCCTGATGAAGGACACTCAGCAGAAAACATGTGAGGGGTAAAGCATGGCATGCTGGAGCTGCGCAACGTGTTTGATTTGATGGAGTTGTTTTCATTCTCTCTTAGAAACTGTCAGGAGTCACATTCACATTATACAACTCCACTGCAGCATCATAACAAATACAAAGTAGCTTCAAAACTAAAAATAGTGATGCATTACAATCATTTCCTGCAAAATCCATCTTTAACCCTCGTGTTGTGTTCGAAAGCTGTTACCGTTCATGGTGGTCGCGGGTCCATTTTGACCCATGATTTATTTCAGTCCAAAACACACACAAAAAATGTCTATCATCCAATATTGTTTTAACTACATCATAACTAACTTATTATGCATTCATAACCGTACAATCCTAATTTAATGTTATGGCCCAAAACACATTACACCACATTTTACACACGTGCATGTGTTCAGGTTCAAGTGTTAGTGTACATATTCTTTGAGAAAGGTGGAGTTCCCGTGGGGGGAGGGGGGCAGAGGGAGGGGAGACCAGCTGCATGTTGCGAACAATTATTGTTACAGTTGATGAAGGGGGGGAGGGGTGTCTAAAGTCAAAGATGAATCTTGATTGGGCCAAATTTGACCTCGAGTGACCCAAAACATTTCTGCTGGGTCTCCCCAGACCCCAACACCAAATTATACACTTTTTTTTTAAGAGACCTTCAGACTTGGCTAAAATTGTCGAAATCAGTTTTGTAGTGTTTATATATCTGCTATGGAGGATATCATGAAGCCTTGTTCCGATAAAAAAAACTAGAGCGTGGTTATTATATAATTCTAACTTGAAACGGGTCACGGGAGACCCGAACACAACATAAGGGTTAATCACTTTGATAATTTGTCTTCATTTACTTCAAACCCAAATGATCCAGTTGTTGATCAGCTGTGTTATTTAAGGTGTAATAAAACAGCCTCATTGAAGAGGACGTACTGAGGGTTTATACACACTGATGACTGACTGTCTGAATGATTTGCTCTGTAGGAGAGTCTTCACTCAAGATGTACTACTTTCACGATAACATGTATTCATTATGTAACCTACAGTCTTCAAGGAGAACATATACAAATGTGCAAAATGTGCTCCACATCATAATATGTGATTGCATGGTCACGTCTCACTTCCCGTAAACACCACAAGATGAAGACAAAGATGCGTTTAACAGCTGGATCATTTTGAACACTGACTGAACATGTCATGTCTTTCACTTATTCACATGAATATTATTGTTTCATGCACAGGTTGATCAATAGCTATCTTTATTGTAATACATATCCTTCACAGAAACACCATCCTGCTTGACAGACATACAGTATGTCCAGGGAACCTAAGAAATGAATCTCTGCCGTGGCTCTCGTTGTGGCTTCATCTGGCACAAAGTGGTCAAATCCTCTCAAACACATTCTTCAGATTGCATTATATCTTAGACACGAGTCTTTCAGCTCTTCACAGTCCAACTGTTGCTTTGAGCTGCTATCATGAAACCTGGTTGAACAAATTATTAACACAGAATTATGAAAAACAAAATGTCAGACAATCTTTCATTTTCTGTTACTTACAGGGCAACATAAGTATCTGTATGAGTGCAGTTTGTCTTTCCTCATGACAAACACTTTACACCACAAACATTTACTGTTAAAATACAAATCAGTGTCAGCTCCTGCACGTTCTCTTGAAGCCCCGCCTCCAGGGAGTAGTCTCTGTTTAATGAGCCAATTAGGCTTCCCCCTCTCATCCTGAACAGGTCACCCTCCTGGTCAAACGTCCGAGGAAGGCTGAAGATGGGAACTCCCTCTTGAAGTGTGCTGGTGACCTTCTGATGTGACCACTCAAGCTCTGCTATCTCCTCAGTGTAAAATAATTGTTGATCTAATTCCTTTATTCATCACTATAAACATAAAAGTATATTCAAACATTAGAGTCTTTACATGTTCTGATCATAATCTCTTTATGTTAGGACACATGTACGTACGCCTTGTTTACATATCTCTCCCTGTGTCAGATGTTTCTCTCCAAAACATAGTCACGTGACGTAGACGTGAAGAAGTGTGGGCCCACAGCTGAGAGGAGATACAGAAAGACTGGCCCAGTGTCCTCTGCCATGACGGGGAGATAGAAAGTCTTCAGGTTCAAATCAGAGACAGTGATCATACGGCTGTCTTGCCTCTTTAGATTAAGAAGTGTATTGCTTGCCCTGTCTACATCTGTCTGCGTTTGACACTGTTGACCACAACATATTACTAGGCCGACTAGAAAACTGGGTGGGACTTTCGGAAACAGTTCTGAATTGGTTTGAATCCTACTTAAAGGACAGAAAATACTTTGTTTCTATAGGTAAATACACATCTGAGTTGACAAATATGACATGTGGGGTACCTGAAGGCTCCATCTTGGGGCCTCTTCTCTTTAACATCTACATGCTACCACTGGCTCAGATAATGAAAAACAACTAAATAAGTTACCATAGCTATGCGGATGACGCGCACATTTACATAACCATTTCACCAGGAGACTATGCTCCAATTCAAACACTGAGTAAGTGCATTGAACAAATCAATGACTGGATGTGTCAGAACTTTCTCCAATTAAACAAAGATAAAACTGAGGTAATGGTTTTTGGAGCCAAGGCAGAATGTATAAAAGTTAGCGCTGAGCTTCAGTCTGCAATGTTCAAAACAACAGATAAAGCCAGAAATCTAGATATAGTCATGGACTCTGACCTGAGTTTCAACAGTCACATTAAAACAGTTACTAAACCAGCCTACTATCACCTAAGGAATATATCTAGGATTAAAAGACTAATGTCACAGCAGGATTTGGAAAAACTTGTCCATGCTTTCATCTTCAGTATGTAACACGGTGGAGGGGATTGTAGTGATGGGACTCTGCGTTGATGTAGCAGCTGGTTTCGGTCTGGATCTCTGGGATGTTGTGACCTCTGAGTGGAGCTGCTGGGTAAAGATCTTCATGTTGACCCAGTGGTTTGACCCAGGAGAGCGGAGCAGCCGGTGTCAGCGGTCTCACCTGGATCCTCCTGAAGTGAAGCTGGAACCATAAAACAAGGAGGAGGTTCAGTGGAGACAGGTTTCATCAGGAGGGTTTCATGTTTCCTGTTGATGTTCTGCTGCTGATGCAAAATAGTTCACTGTTAAAGTAGTTCAATGTGAGATGAGGTTAAAGACGGTTGGACCGGTTGGTCTGTTTAAGCTGCTCTTCATGAATCATCCACCAGAGGGCAGAGTGTGAGAGTGACTGCTAGTTTCCTCTGTCACTTCAAATAACTGCATAAGGTCACATCAGGTGAGGTGAGTTGGCGTCAGGTTGAAAAGTGTCTCCATGTTTGTTCCTAATGTTAAATACATGAGTTATTTAAACATCATGTCATCCAGGAATAAAGCAAGATTATACATCTATGATTTCAAGGATATGTTAGATCATGATGAATGATACCTTTATAATATATGGACACATCTGTTTTATTTCTTGATATCTTTAATAATAACTTGTGTTTATTAATAATGTATTTCTTCAACAATATCAGTAGATTTTATTTGAAAGGAACAGGAAGACGTGAGGCAGGATAAAAGTTGAAGGAAACTCACGTGACAGCGGCTGAAAGAAAATGATGTCAAACTGGTTTGACTGAACAGCCTGTTATGTTCCACCCTACTTCGACTAAAATACAACAACCATTTCCTTCTTGAATGTATTTGATGAGCTTTTAGATTTTGACGATATAAAACACCAAGAAAGATGAGCTTTAAAAGAAAGAGAATGTATTTAACCTCTTGTGTTTGTCTTCAACAGATACCTGGACAAAGTCATCGTCCCGAACTGAAACCAAAGAGCGTTTCCCTCTGAAAGACATCCTGACTCCATCTGCTGGTGAATACATGACATTACTGCATTCCTGCTGTTGATCATTCATCCTGTGACGGAGGTGAGAGAAAACCAGAGGCTGTATAAAGGAGGACGCCAAAGAAGATTTAGAGATTGTTGAAGAGGAGGTGAGATCTCTGCTGGGAAACACACACTTGGAGAGAATAAAGAAGAGAAGTGGAGAGACTGTGAGTTGCTGAGTGCTGAACATATCTTTATGTTTCTTTTAACTACATCATTAATTGAAATAAACAATTTGATTTGCGGCAGGATGGAGGTTAATCAATTAAACTAAGATAATGAGAAATCTGTATTTTCTTTAAAGAATTTGAGGCTAAATACATTTAACTTTCTGATCCTGAAAATCCTGTTTTTAAAACCTTTTACTCTCCTATTTATACATTCTAAATATATGTAAGACATTAACTGAACATGCGTTGTTGTTTAACAAACAACTATATCATTATTTATTTAGCAGGGGTTTGTCTCTAAAAGGAAATCCAAAAAGTGTTGAAATGAACTCATGAGGTGTGATCCTGGATACCACGGAGAGGGTGAAGATATGATCACATGAATACATGAGAGTGAAAACGTGTCAGGAAGAAAAACACATACACTCGAGTTCATAGACTTTAGACTATCAGGATTATGATTTCTACATTAACTGAGATAAATGTTCAACATACAATGAAGTTTGCTCTCATGCTTTGAAGAAATATTCACAAAATGAATTGAACATATTTGAGCCACTTTGACTTTTATTGACCGATAAAACACGATAAACAAATGGAAACTGAACAACAGCTCTGGCTCCTAACAATTCACATCGAGAGGGTTCATCTTTAGTTTCCACCTGTCTCATCTAAGGTCCCGCCCTCCCCGGCCTTTGCAGTCTCACTTGGTGTTCAGCTCCTCCCATTGGTTATCTCAGTCTCCACCTGTCTCCTTTAAGGTCCCGCCCTCCCTAGCGGATAGATCATGTGACTTCATTATGATGACTGTCCTCTAAATCCACACAACTGTAGACCGTGAAGGAAGGAGAAAGCACAAGGCCCATCTTAATTTACTAATCATATTATTAGAATTATTTCAGTTTAAATTGTTGAAAAAGTTCGACTCTTTATTATAATTTAAAAAGGACATATTATTCTCATTTCACGTTCATATTTGGATTGTGTGTTTTTACTGTGACATGTTTAAATGCTCTAATGTTCAATAAGTGCTATATTTTTCTCTCTCTGCCATCGATTCTCCTTCCATTGGAATGAAGATATAACAACGTTTTTTTTTAAATGTCTAATCATTTATCAGTTGTAAGAGTTTGGTGGAGCTGATAAATTACTCTGACCTACTAATGAACCTAACAGAAGTTATTGAGTGTATGTGAGTTTACTGCTTGGCTCAGATCCACCAACAAGCTCTCACCTCTATTAACTCCTGAAGAACCAGGTCCAATTAACGGCTGTTTCTATTCAGACAACTCTCTTAAATCTGTTCAAGCGATCCCGAAGGATTTTGATATCAGTAAAGGAGATGTGGCCCTACCTAAGTGTGAGTGCGGCAGGGTGCAGTCTTACCTTTGAAGCAGGAGAGGAGAGCGCAGACGTCTTTTAAGTTGTCCCAGTCCAAAATGTGGGATCAGTTTATTTGAAGAAAAATAGGTCCAAACTAATACAGGGTTTTTACCTTCTCTCTCTTTCCAACATTATAATCAAACCTATCATGCTGTGATCATGTTCTAATATGAAACTGAATCCACAGTTGTACATTCATTACATTAACTTGTAACTTCAACTGCCCAATTCAGTTGTGATTTTTAAATCTCCCGATAGAATTTAGAGGCATCTCCTCATAAAAGACCGGTGATAATAAAAAGCATTCAAACTTTCATTCACCAAATTAATTCACATCAATTCCATACCTATGTTTTCCGACACAGGTGGCGGGAATAACATTCACAAACACATATGATCACACATATGATGTTGGTCAATTTAAAAGATAATTTTGCAAGTTAAAAAATAAAAATGTGTCGTAAAACTGAAGTAACACTTTGTTTGTGTGAAACCGCTCAATGAACTACATCTCCCGTCTCGCACCACACACCCAGACGGCCGTCACGTTGGAACATTTCACTTCTTTCTCTCAGAACGAGGCGGGAAGTATTAAAAGAGGTGGAAATCCCTCCAAGTCTGGGCGCGTTGAGAGCTGCACACACACAAGGGGAGTTAGTCGGTTCCTGAGAGCCAGCATGCGGGACCGGGACTCTGGGATTTGTAGTCTTTCTAGTTGCGTATTTTTCATAGTCTTATATTTCAACTGTAACTTTTTTGACATGGAATTTATTTTTTAAGATTGACAAACATCACATGTGTAATTCATGGCACAATTCAAACGGGATCGAAAGATACGTTTTCTCTCTCCATCGACTTCAATACATCATTATTCCGAAATAAGGTCCCATGGGGCGGAAGCAGATGGGCGGGACTTCGCCTGGTGCGACGCCATGTACTGTTCCTTACTTGGTATTCTTAAATGTTAAAAATGTATCAAATCCTACAATGTAGATGAAAAGGTGTGCATGCATAAGTGAGTCTTGTAAGTGAATCATCTTTGGGGGAAGGGAGGAACAGGAAGACGTGAGGCAGGATACAAGTTGAAGGAAACTCACGTGACAGGTTGAAAGAAAATGATGTCAAACTGGTTTGACTGAACAGCCTGTTGATATGTTCCACCCTACTTCGACTAAAATACAACAACCATTTCCTTCTTGAATGTATTTGATGAGCTTTTAGATTTTGACGATATAAAACACCAAGAAAGATGAGCTTTAAAAGAAAGAGAATGTATTTAACCTCTTGTGTTTGTCTTCAACAGATACCTGGACAAAGTCATCGTCCCGAACTGAAACCAAAGAGCGTTTCCCTCTGAAAGACATCCTGACTCCATCTGCTGGTGAATACATGACATTACTGCATTCCTGCTGTTGATCATTCATCCTGTGACGGAGGTGAGAGAAAACCAGAGACTGTATAAAGGAGGACGCCAAAGAAGATTTAGAGATTGTTGAAGACGCCATCAGAGGAGGTGAGATCTCTGCTGGGAAACACACACTTGGAGAGAATAAAGAAGAGAAGTTGGTGAGTCCTGCTCTAGAAATAGCTTTAATACCAAATGGCTGAGAAAACCGCTCTTGTTGAAAGTTTCCTGAGCTGCCATGTGTGTTCAGAGACTTTCAGAGATCCCGTGTCTCTGGGCTGTAGCCACAGCTTCTGTTCGAGCTGCCTGCAGACATTCTGGGAACAAAGTAAGAACACAAACTGTCCCATTTGTAAAAGAAAGTCCTCCAAAGATCCTGTGGTGAACTTTGCACTGAAGGAGCTGTCTGACTCCTTTGCTGAGAGACAGAAAGCTGGATCATCTGAGACAGAGAAAGGAGAGAAGAAGAAGGTGGAGATGGTGTGTAGTAAACATCCAGAAGAGCCTAGATTGTTCTGTATGGATGAAGAGAGAGCTGTGTGTCCTTTCTGTGAGTTTTCTCTCCACCGGAGTCACAAGGTGGTTCCTGTAGAGCAAGCAGTCAGTGAGCTGAAGGACCTGCTGAAATCTGACTTAGAGTCTCTGCAGGACAAGAGGGACAAATACAAAGGAGTGGAGACAACATACAAGGAAGTGATTCAAGTGTCCGAGAAGCAGCTGCTGTCCACAGAGAGGCAGATCAGAGCAGAGTTCATCAAGCTCCACCAGTTCCTGAAAGAGGAAGAGGAGTCCAGACTGGCAGCTCTGAGGGAGGAAGAGGAGCAGAAAGGGAAGACGATCAGCAGAGAGATGAAGAGCATTCAGGAGCACATCTCCTCTCTGTCACACAGTATCTCTGCTGTTGAAGAAGAGCTGCAGAAACACAACGGGCCCTTCCTCAGCAGTTATAAAGCCACTCGGAGCAGAGCCAGAGCCCAGAGCTCGCTGGCAGACCCACAGCTGCTCCCAGGAGCGCTGACAGATGTGGCCAAACACCTGGGCAACCTGTCCTTCAGAGTCTGGGAGAAGATGAAGGACCAGGTCCACTTCAGTCCCGTCCTTCTGGACCCAAACACTGCAAACAGCCGTCTCTATCTGTCTGATGATCTGACCAGTGTGAGACAAGGAGACACATCTCAGCAGCTTCCTGATAATCCAGAGAGATGCACTAAGTATGCTGAAGTTCTGGGCTCTGAGGGCTTCAGCTCAGGGAGACACAGCTGGGAGGTGGAGGTGGGAGATCATCCTCACTGGAATATAGGTTACACTAAAGAGTCAGCTGACAGGAAGGGAGAGACATTTGCCTCACCAGAATATGGAATCTGGTGTTTATCACATGGCAGTGGAAGATACACTAATGGTGATGGTGAGACTGTCACAGTGAAGAAGAATCTCCAGAGGATCAGAGTCCAGCTGGACTATGACAGGGGGAAGGTGTCCTTCTACGACCCTGAACACATGACTCCCATCTGCACTCACAGAGACACTTTCACTGAGAAACTCTTCCCATGGTTCAATATTGGAAAAGCTGGTGATGCTAAAACTGCTGATATCAAAATCTGTCAAAGTGAGTTTCCTCTGTGATGCTCAGGAGTGTTGGTTCAGACTTTATTCTGACTTCACTCTCCGTCTACATCTCTTTGGAACAATCAAGAAAAGAATCAACAGATGATAATCAGAATTTAATTGTAGTCCATTATTTGTCTTAATGTTCAAAAAATGTGATCATGTTTTAATTACAGAGTTTTACACGTTATACTCAAAGTCTCAGTGTAACAAAACAAATTGATTGTTTTTTTTAATATTTTGTTTTACTTTTTTATTGTGTGTTTATAATCTTCATTTAACTCACTGACATTTTAAAAAATCTGAAAATCATTTTTAAATATATTGAAGCATGAAAGTTGAATGTTTTCATTTGTTATCAACAATCTTTAAATAAATGAATTGATTTTCTGTTTGTTTTTTAAATTGATGTCCTGGAAATGTTTGGTTATGTTTTTTTGTGAATTCTTAGCTTTTAAGAAATTGATAAATGTATGTTTTGCTGAAACTGCATGAAATCAACACGACTAACAAATCAAAGCTGTCAATTCTCCTTTCATTGACATCTCGTTTCTAGTCAAACATCATTTTAATAGCAGGATAAGATCATATAACAATGTAAGATAGTTGTAGGACTTTTGAGGAATGTTGTTTTACTCCCAGGAGTAATTGAAATTGAGTTTTTCCGTACTGTATATATGAACAATAACATTTGTGTCAATTAGAAATGTCAACCTAAAGGTAATTAAAGCTGTACAATTAAGTGTAGTATTTGTAAAGCTGCTTCAGATATCTTTTGATGAAATAACCAGCTGTTTAATTCAGAAATGTGTCTATAAGCTTGATTTCTGTTTCTTTGGTACTTCTGTCAAATAGCCATGTGACAAATTAAAGAGACTATAAATGAAGAAAGACAATTGTTCAACAAACCTTTACAATAAAAAATAAATAATCTGAATATCTTAATGATCTAATCTCTTCTTATTTGTTGCATTGCATCCCTTCAAACATCTGTTTTAACCTTTACATTCATAGATGCCAAACTCATGAAATCTGTTTCCTTGTGTGAAGTCATGTGACGGATGAACCTGCTGTAAACAAAGAAGCTCCCACCCTGATGAAGGACACTCAGCAGAAAACATGTGAGGGGTAAAGCATGGCATACTGGAGCTGCGCAACGTGTTTGATTTGATGGAGTTGTTTTCATTCTCTCTTAGAAACTGTCAGGAGTCACATTCACATTATACAACTCCACTGCAGCATTATAACAAATACAAAGTAGCTTCAAAACTAAAAATAGTGATGCATTACAATCATTTCCTGCAAAATACATCTTTAACCCTTGTGTTGTGTTCGAAAGCTGTTACCGTTCATGGTGGTCGCGGGTGGAGGGGGGCAGAGGGAGGGGAGACCAGGTGCATGTTGCGAATAATTATTGTTACAGTTGATGAAGGGGGGGAGGGGTGTCTAAAGTCAAAGATGAATCTTGATTGGGCCAAATTTGACCTCGAGTGACCCAAAAACATTTCTGCTGGGTCTCCCCAGACCCCAACACCAAATTATACACTTCAGACTTGGCTAAAATTATCGAAATCAGTTTTGTAGTGTTTATATATCTGCTATGGAGGATATCATGAAGCCTTGTTCCGATAAAAAAAACTAGAGCGTGTTATTATATAATTCTAACTTGAAACGGGTCACGGGAGACCCGAACACAACATAAGGGTTAATCACTTTGATAATTTGTCTTCATTTACTTCAAACCCAAATGATCCAGTTGTTGATCAGCTGTGTTATTTAAGGTGTAATAAAACAGCCTCATTGAAGAGGACATACTGAGGGTTTATACACACAGATGACTGACTGTCTGAATGATTTGCTCTGTAGGAGAGTCTTCACTCAAGATGTACTACTTTCACGATAACATGTATTCATTATGTAACCTACAGTCTTCAAGGAGAACATGTACAAATGTGCAAAATGTGCTCCACATCATAATATGTGATTGCATGGTCACGTCTCACTTCCCGTAAACACCACAAGATGAAGACAAAGTCAAGATGCGTTTAACAGCTGGATCATTTTGAACACTGACTGAACATGTCATGTCTTTCACTTATTCACATGAATATTATTGTTTCATGCACAGGTTGATCAATAGCTATCTTTATTGTAATACATATCCTTCACAGAAACACCATCCTGCTTGACAGACATACTGTATGTCCAGGGAACCTACGAAATGAATCTCTGCCGTGGCTCTCGTTGTGGCTTCATCAGGCACAAAGTGGTCAAATCCTCTCAAACACATTCTTCAGATTGCATTATATCTTAGACACGAGTCTTTCAGCTCTTCACAGTCCAACTGTTGCTTTGAGCTGCTATCATGAAACCTGGTTGAACAAATTATTAACACAGAATTATGAAAAACAAAATGTCAGACAATCTTTCATTTTCTGTTACTTACAGGGCAACATAAGTATCTGTATGAGTGCAGTTTGTCTTTCCTCATGACAAACACTTTACACCACAAACATTTACTGTTAAAATACAAATCAGTGTCAGCTCCTGCACGTTCTCTTGAAGCCCCGCCTCCAGGGAGTAGTCTCTGTTTAATGAGCCAATTAGGCTTTCCCCTCTCATCCTGAACAGGTCACCCTCCTGGTCAAACGTCCGAGGAAGGCTGAAGATGGGAACTCCCTCTTGAAGTGTGCTGGTGACCTTCTGATGTGACCACTCAAGCTCTGCTATCTCCTCAGTGTAAAATAATTGTTGATCTAATTCCTTTATTCATCACTATAAACATAAAAGTATATTCAAACATTAGAGTCTTTACATGTTCTGATCATAATCTCTTTATGTTAGGACATATTTAAGTACGCCTTGTTTACATATCTCTCCCTGTGTCAGATGTTTCTCTCCAAAACATAGTCACGTGACGTAGACGTGAAGAAGTGTGGGCCCACAGCTGAGAGGAGATACAGAAAGACTGGCCCAGTGTCCTCTTCCATGACGGGGAGATAGAAAGTCTTCAGGTTCAAATCAGAGACAGTGATCATACGGCTGTCTTGCCTCTTTAGATTAAGAAGTGTATTGCTTGCCCTGTCTACATCTGTCTGCGTTTGACACTGTTGACCACAACATATTACTAGGCCGACTAGAAAACTGGGTGGGACTTTCGGAAACAGTTCTGAATTGGTTTGAATCCTACTTAAAGGACAGAAAATACTTTGTTTCTATAGGTAAATACACATCTGAGTTGACAAATATGACATGTGGGGTACCTGAAGGCTCCATCTTGGGGCCTCTTCTCTTTAACATCTACATGCTACCACTGGCTCAGATAATGAAAAACAACTAAATAAGTTACCATAGCTATGCGGATGACGCGCACATTTACATAACAATTTCACCAGGAGACTATGCTCCAATTCAAACACTGAGTAAGTGCATTGAACAAATCAATGACTGGATGTGTCAGAACTTTCTCCAATTAAACAAAGATAAAACTGAGGTAATGGTTTTTGGAGGCAGAACGTATAAAAGTTAGCGCTGAGCTTCAGTCTGCAATGTTCAAAACAACAGATAAAGCCAGAAATCTAGGTGTAGTCATGGACTCTGACCTGAGTTTCAACAGTCACATTAAAACAGTTACTAAACCAGCCTACTATCACCTAAGGAATATATCTAGGATTAAAAGACTAATGTCACAGCAGGATTTGGAAAAACTTGTCCATGCTTTCATCTTCAGTATGTAACACGGTGGAGGGGGATTGTAGTGATGGGACTCTGCGTTGATGTAGCAGCTGGTTTCGGTCTGGATCTCTGGGATGTTGTGACCTCTGAGTGGAGCTGCTGGGTAAAGATCTTCATGTTGACCCAGTGGTTTGACCCAGGAGAGCGGAGCAGCCGGTGTCAGCGGTCTCACCTGGATCCTCCTGAAGTGAAGCTGGAACCATAAAACAAGGAGGAGGTTCAGTGGAGACAGGTTTCATCAGGAGGGTTTCATGTTTCCTGTTGATGTTCTGCTGCTGATGCAAAAGAGTGCACTGTTAAAGTAGTTCAATGTGAGATGAGGTTAAAGACGGTTGGACCGGTTGGTCTGTTTAAGCTGCTCTTCATGAATCATCCACCAGAGGGCAGAGTGTGAGAGTGACTGCTAGTTTCCTCTGTCACTTCAAATAACTGCATAAGGTCACATCAGGTGAGGTGAGTTGGCGTCAGGTTGAAAAGTGTCTCCATGTTTGTTCCTAATGTTAAATACATGAGTTATTTAAACATCATGTCATCCAGGAATAAAGCAAGATTATACATCTATGATTTCAAGGATATGTTAGATCATGATGAATGATACCTTTATAATATATGGACACATCTGTTTTATTTCTTGATATCTTTAATAATAACTTGTGTTTATTAATAATGTATTTCTTCAACAATATCAGTAGATTTTATTTGAAAGGAACAGGAAGATGTGAGGCAGGATAAAAGTTGAAGGAAACTCACGTGACAGCGGCTGAAAGAAAATGATGTCAAACTGGTTTGATTGAACAGCCTGTTGATATGTTCCACCCTACTTCGACTAAAATACAACACCCATTTCCTTCTTGAATGCATTTGATGAGCTTTTAGATTTTGACGATATAAAACACCAAGAAAGATGAGCTTTAAACAAAAGAGAATGTATTTAACCTCTTGTGTTTGTCTTCAACAGATACCTGGACAAAGTCATCGTCCCGAACTGAAACCAAAGAGCGTTTCCCTCTGAAAGACATCCTGACTCCATCTGCTGGTGAATACATGACATTACTGCATTCCTGCTGTTGATCATTCATCCTGTGACGGAGGTGAGAGAAAACCAGAGGCTGCATAAAGGAGGACGCCAAAGAAGATTTAGAGATTGTTGAAGACGCCATCAGAGGAGGTGAGATCTCTGCTGGGAAACACACACTTGGAGAGAATAAAGAAGAGAAGTGGAGAGACTGTGAGTTGCTGAGTGCTGAACATATCTTTATGTTTCTTTTAACTACATCATTAATTGAAATAAACAATTTGATTTGCGGCAGGATGGAGGTTAATCAATTAAACTAAGATAATGAGAAATCTGTATTTTCTTTAAAGAATTTGAGGCTAAATACATTTAACTTTCTGATCCTGAAAATCCTGTTTTTAAAACCTTTTACTCTCCTATTTATACATTCTAAATATATGTAAGACATTAACTGAGCATGCGTTGTTGTTTAACAAACAACTAGATCATTATTTATTTAGCAGGGGTTTGTCTCTAAAAGGAAATCCAAAAAGTGTTGAAATGAACTCATGAGGTGTGATCCTGGATACCACGGAGAGGGTGAAGATATGATCACATGAATACATGAGAGTGAAACGTGTCAGGAAGAAAAACACATACACTCGAGTTCATAGACTTTAGACTATCAGGATTATGATTTCTACATTAACTGAGATAAATGTTCAACATACAATGAAGTTTGCTCTCATGCTTTGAAGAAATATTCACAAAATGAATTGAACATATTTGAGCCACTTTGACTTTTATTGACCGATAAAACACGATAAACAAATGGAAACTGAACAACAGCTCTGGCTCCTAACAATTCACATCGAGAGGGTTCATCTTTAGTCTCCACCTGTCTCCTCTAAGGTCCCGCCCTCCCCGGCCTTTGCAGTCTCACTTGGTGTTCAGCTCCTCCCATTGGTTATCTCAGTCTCCACCTGTCTCCTTTAAGGTCCCTCCCTCACTAGTGGATAGATCATGTGACTTCATTATGATGTCCTCTTAATCCACACAACTGTAGACCGTGAAGGAAGGAGAAAGCACAAGGCCCATCTTAATTTACTAATCATATTATTAGAATTATTTTAGTTTAAATTGTTGAAAAAGCTCGACTCTTTATTATAATTTTAAAAAGGACGTATTATTCTCATTTCACGTTCATATTTGGATTGTGTGCTTTTACTGTGACATGTTTAAATGCTCTAATGTTCAATAAGTGCTATATTTGTCTCTCACTGCCATCGATTCTCCTTCCATTGGAATGAAGATATAACAACGTTTTTTTTTAAATTTCTAATCATTTATCAGTTGTAAGAGTTTGGTGGAGCTGATAAATTACTCTGACCTACTAATGAACCTAACAGAAGTTATTGAGTGTATGTGAGTTTACTGCTTGGCTCAGATCCACCAACAAGCTCTCACCTCTATTAACTCCTGAAGAACCAGGTCCAATTAACGGCTGTTTCTATTCAGACAACTCTCTTAAATCTGTTCAAGCGATCCCGAAGGATTTTGATATCAGTAAAGGAGATGTGGCCCTACCTAAGTGTGAGTGCGGCAGGGTGCAGTCTTACCTTTGAAGCAGGAGAGGAGAGCGCAGACGTCTTTTAAGTTGTCCCAGTCCAAAATGTGGGATCAGTTTATTTGAAGAAAAATAGGTCCAAACTAATACAGGGTTTTTACCTTCTCTCTCTTTCCAACATTATAATCAAACCTATCATGCTGTGATCATGTTCTAATATGAAACTGAATCCACAGTTGTACATTCATTACATTAACTTGTAACTTCAACTGCCCAATTCAGTTGTGATTTTTAAATCTCTCGATAGAATTTAGAGGCATCTCCTCATAAAAGACCGGTGATAATAAAAAGCATTCAAACTTTCATTCACCAAATTAATTCACATCAATTCCATACCTATGTTTTCCGACACAGGTGGCGGGAATAACATTCACAAACACATATGATCACACATATGATGTTGGTCAATTTAAAAGATAATTTTGCAAGTTAAAAAATAAAAATGTGTCGTAAAACTGAAGTAACACTTTGTTTGTGTGAAACCGCTCAATGAACTACATCTCCCGTCTCGCACCACACACCCAGACGGCCGTCACGTTGGAACATTTCACTTCTTTCTCTCAGAACGAGGCGGGAAGTATTAAAAGAGGTGGAAATCCCTCCAAGTCTGGGCGCGTTGAGAGCTGCACACACACAAGGGGAGTTAGTCGGTTCCTGAGAGCCAGCATGCGGGACCGGGACTCTGGGATTTGTAGTCTTTCTAGTTGCATATTTTTCATAGTCTTATATTTCAACTGTAACTTTTTTGACATGGAAATTATTTTTTAAATTGACAAACATCACATGTGTAATTCATGGCACAATTCAAACGGGATCGAAAGATACGTTTTCTCTCTCCATCGACTTCAATACATCATTATTCCGAAATAAGGTCCCATGGGGCGGAAGCAGATGGGCGGGACTTCGCCTGGTGCGACGCCATGTACTGTTCCTTACTTGGTATTCTTAAATGTTAAAAATGTATCAAATCCTACAATGTAGTTGAAAAGGTGTGCATGCATAAGTGAGTCTTGTAAGTGAATCATCTTTGGGGGAAGGGAGGAACAGGAAGACGTGAGGCAGGATACAAGTTGAAGGAAACTCACGTGACAGGTTGAAAGAAAATGATGTCAAACTGGTTTGACTGAACAGCCTGTTGATATGTTCCACCCTACTTCGACTAAAATACAACAACCATTTCCTTCTTGAATGTATTTGATGAGCTTTTAGATTTTGACGATATAAAACACCAAGAAAGATGAGCTTTAAAAGAAAGAGAATGTATTTAACCTCTTGTGTTTGTCTTCAACAGATACCTGGACAAAGTCATCGTCCTGAACTGAAGCCAAAGAGCGTTTCCCTCTGAAAGACATCCTGACTCCATCTGCTGGTGAATACATGACATTACTGCATTCCTGCTGTTGATCATTCATCCTGTGACGGAGGTGAGAGAAAACCAGAGACTGTATAAAGGAGGACGCCAAAGAAGATTTAGAGATTGTTGAAGACGCCATCAGAGGAGCTGAGATCTCTGCTGGGAAACACACACTTGGAGAGAATAAAGAAGAGAAGTTGGTGAGTCCTGCTCTAGAAGTAACTTTAATACCAAATGGCTGAGAAAATCGCTCTTGTTGAAAGTTTCCTGAGCTGCCATGTGTGTTCAGAGACTTTCAGAGATCCCGTGTCTCTGGGCTGTAACCACAGCTTCTGTTCGAGCTGCCTGCAGACATTCTGGGAACAAAGTAAGAACACAAACTGTCCCTTTTGTAAAAGAAAGTCCTCCAAAGGTCTTGTGGTGAACTTTGCACTGAAGGAGCTGTCTGACTCCTTTGCTGAGAGACAGGAAGCTGGATCATCTGAGACAGAGAAAGGAGAGAAGAAGAAGGTGGAGGTGGTGTGTAGTAAACATCCAGAAGAGCCTAGATTGTTCTGTATGGATGAAGAGAGAGCTGTGTGTCCTTTCTGTGAGTTTTCTCTCCACCAGGGTCACAAGGTGGTTCCTGTAGAGCAAGCAGTCAGTGAGCTGAAGGACCTGCTGAAATCTGACTTAAAGTCTCTGCAGGACAAGAGGGACAAATACAAAGGAGTGGAGACAACATACAAGGAAGTGATTCAAGTGTCCGAGAAGCAGCTGCTGTCCACAGAGAGGCAGATCAGAGCAGAGTTCATCAAGCTCCACCAGTTCCTGAAAGAGGAAGAGGAGTCCAGACTGGCAGCTCTGAGGGAGGAAGAGGAGCAGAAAGGGAAGACGATCAGCAGAGAGATGAAGAGCATTCAGGAGCACATCTCCTCTCTGTCACACAGTATCTCTGCTGTTGAAGAAGAGCTGCAGAAACACAACGGGCCCTTCCTCAGCAGCTATAAAGCCACTCAGAGCAGAGCCAGAGTCCAGAGCTCGCTGGCAGACCCACAGCTGCTCCCAGGAGCGCTGACAGATGTGGCCAAACACCTGGGCAACCTGTCCTTCAGAGTCTGGGAGAAGATGAAGGACCAGGTCCACTTCAGTCCTGTCCTTCTGGACCCAAACACTGCAAGCAGCTGGCTCTCTCTGTCTGATGATCTGACCAGTGTGAGACATGGAGACACATCTCAGCAGCTTCCTGATAATCCAGAGAGATTCACTAAGTATGCTAATGTTCTGGGCTCTGAGGGCTTCAGCTCAGGGACACACAGCTGGGAGGTGGAGGTGGGAGATCATCCTGCCTGGAATATAGGTTACACTAAAGAGTCAGCTGACAGGAAGGGAGAGATACCAGGTGCCTCACCAGAATATGGAATCTGGTGTTTATCACATGGCGATGGAGAATACACTAATGGTGATGGTAAGACTGTCACAGTGAAGAAGAATCCCCAGAGGATCAGAGTCCAGCTGGACTATGACAGGGGGGAGGTGTCCTTCTACGACCCTGAAGACATGACTCCCGTCTGCACTCTCAGAGACACTTTCACTGAGAAACTCTTCCCATTGTTCAGTATTGGAAAAGCTGGTGATGCTAAAACTGCTGATATCAAAATCTGTCAAAGTGAGATTCCTCTGTGATGCTCAGGAGTGTTGGTTCAGACTTTATTCTGACTTCACTCTCCGTCTACATCTCTTTGGAACAATCAAGAAAAGAATCAACAGATGATAATCAGAATTTAATTGTAGTCCATTAAATGTCTTAATGTTCAGTTTTACACGTTATACTCAAAGTCTCAGTGTAACAAGACAAATAGATTGTTTTTTTTAATATTTTGTTTTACTTTTTTATATGTGTTTATAATCTTCATTTAACTCACTGACATTTAAACAAATCTGAAAATCATTTTTAAATATATTGAAGCATGAAAGATGAATGTTTTCATTTGTTATCAACAATCTTTAAATAAATGAATTGATTTTCTGTTTGTTTTTTAAATGGATGTCCTGGAAATGTTTGGTTATGTTTTTTTGTGAATTCTTAGCTTTTAAGAAATTGATAAATGTATGTTTTGCTGAAACTGCATGAAATCAACACGACTAACAAATCAAAGCTGTCAATTCTCCTTTCATTGACATCTCGTTTCTAGTCAAACATCATTTTAATAGCAGGATAAGATCATATAACAATGTAAGATAGTTGTAGGACTTTTGAGGAATGTTGTTTTACTCCCAGGAGTCATTGAAATTGAGTTTTTCCGTACTGTATATATGAACAATAACATTTGTGTCAATTAGAAATGTCAACCTAAAGGTAATTAAAGCTGTACAATTAAGTGTAGTATTTTTGATGCTGCTTCAGATATCTTTTGATGAAATAACCAGCTGTTTAATTCAGAAATGTGTCTATAAGCTTGATTTCTGTTTCTTTGGTACTTCTGTCAAATAGCCATGTGACAAATTACAGAGACTATAAATGAAGAAAGACAATTGTTCAACAAACCTTTACAATAAAAAATAAATAATCTGAATATCTTAATGATCTAATCTCTTCTTATTTGTTGCATTGCATCCCTTCAAACATCTGTTTTAACCTTTACATTCATAGATGCCAAACTCATGAAATCTGTTTCCTTGTGTGAAGTCATGTGACGGATGAACCTGCTGTAAACAAAGAAGCTCCCACCATGATGAAGGACACTCAGCAGAAAACATGTGAGGGGTAAAGCATGGCATACTGGAGCTGTGCAACGTGTTTGATTTGATGGAGTTGTTTTCATTCTCTCTTAGAAACTGTCAGGAGTCACATTCACATTATACAACTCCACTGCAGCATCATAACAAATACAAAGTAGCTTCAAAACTAAAAATAGTGATGCATTACAATCATTTCCTGCAAAATACATCTTTAACCCTCGTGTTGTGTTCGAAAGCTGTTACCGTTCATGGTGGTCGCGGGTCCATTTTGACCCACGATTTATTTCAGTCCAAAACACACAAAAAATGTCTATCATCCAATATTGTTTTAACTACATCATAACTAACTTATAATGCATTCATAACCGTACAATCCTAATTTAATGTTATGGCCCAAAACACATTACACCACATATTGTTACGACTGGGTGAAGCAGGTAGGACTCAAATGCAGAATAACAAAAAGCGAGCTTTATTAAATAAATTAAAGCTGTGGCAAAACAAGGCAGAATCCAAAATATCCAACACCAGCGAGCAGCACAAGGAACACAGAGCGTGGAATGACATGGAGGGGAAACAATGAACCGACATGGAACACAGGGGAAGACTAGACTAAATACACAGAAGGGTAATCACAGAACAAGACACAGCTGGGCAGGGGAGGAGAAACACAAGGACAACAGGTGAACATAATCGGGTAATCAGGGAGGGAAACAGACAGAAAGCAGACAGGCAGGAAACGGGGGTGAACACTTTACACAATAACACAGGAAACCCAAAGACACGAAAAACACCAACACAGACAAAACTACAAACGTGACATAACATGAGAATCGTGATAGAATCGTGACAGAACCCCCCCCCTCAAGGGACGGATCCCAGACGTCCCAAAAAAAAAAAAGGTCCAGCAGGGCGGGTGGAGGGGGACCGGAGGGAGGACACATAACTAGGGCCAAGAAAGGGTGGGTGGAGGGGGTCTGGAGGACGGGTCTCGGGCGGACGGCCCGGGGGAAAGGCAGAGACCAAGGAGGGGGTCTCGGGCGGAAGGCCCAAGGGCAAGGCAGAGACCAAGGAGGGGGTCTCGGGCGGAAGGCCCAGGGGCAAGGCAGAGACCAAGGACGGGGTCTCGGGCGGAAGGCCCGGGGGCAAGGCAGAGACCAAGGAGGGGGTCTCGGGTGGACGGCCTGGGGGCAAGGCAAAGTTCAAAAAGGGGCGAAGGCCACAGCGGGCAAACTCAGGGGGCCGTGCATGAGGGCAAAAGCAGCGGCAGGAAGAGTCAGGGGGCCGGGCCCGAGGACGAAGACCGCGGCACTCAGGGGGCCGGGCTCGAGGGCGAAGACCAGACAGCTCCGGAGGCCGGGCAGGACCCGGTGTCGGCCGAACAGGAACCGGAGCCAGTGGGACAGGCTTCGGCAGGATCCCCCACGGAAGAGGACCAGTAGTTGGCAGGACCCCCGGTGAGACAGGTGATGGTGGGGCCTCCAACGGAACAGGACAAGGGGTTGGCAGGACCCCCGGCAGAAGAGTTGTCGGCGGGACCCCCAGAGGAACAGGACATAGGATTGTCAGGACCCCCGGCAGGAGAGCAGTCAGCGGGACCTCCAATGGCACAGGACATAGGGTTGGCAGGACCCCCGGCAGAAGAGTAGTTGGCAGGACCCCCGGCAGGAGAGTAGTCGGCGGGACCTCCAACGGGACAGGACATAGGGTTGGCAGGACCCTCGGCAGAAGAGTAGTTGGCAGGACCCCCGGCAGGAGAGTAGTCGGCGGGACCTCCAACGGGACAGGACAAGGAGCTGGTAGGACCCCCGGCAGAAGAGCAGTCGGCGGGGCCTCCAACGGCACAGGACAAAGGGTTGGCAGGACCCCCGGCAGGAGAGCAGTCGGTGGGACCTCCAACGAGATGGGACAAGGAGCCTGCAGGACCCCCGGCAGGAGAGCAGACGGTGGGACCTCCAACGGGACGGGACAAAGGGTTGGCAGGACCCCCGGCAGGAGAGTAGTCGGCGGGGCCTCCAACGGCACAGGACATAGGATTGGCAGGACCCCCGGCAGGAGAGTAGACGGCGAGACCTCAAACGAGACAGGACAAGAAGCTGGCAGGACCCCCGGCAGGAGAGTAGACGGTGGGACCTCCAACGGGACAGACATACGATTGGTAGGACCCCCGGCAGAGGAGTAGTCGACGGGGCCTCCAACGGGACAGGACATGGAGTTGGCAGGACCCCCAGCGGAACCTCCAACGGACCAGGACATTGGGTAGGGACTTGAGACGTGACTCGAGAGGGGAACTAGAGACGGAACTCCAGAGGGGACTAGAGGAGAGACTAGAGGAGGAACAAGAGGAGGGAACTCGAGAGGGGACTTGAGAGGGGAACTAGAGAGGGGACTAGAGGAGGGACTAAAGGAGGGACTAGAGGAGGGACCTCGAGAGGGAACTCGAGAGGGGACTGGAGAAGTGACTAGAGGAGGGACTAGAGATGGGACTAGGGAATTGACTAGAGGCGGGACTTGAGTAGGAACTAGAGATGGAACTCGAGAGGTGACTGGAGAGGGGACTCGAGAGGGAACTGGAGATGGGACTAGAGAAGGGACTAGAGAAGGGACTAGAGAAGGGACTCGAGAGGGTACCTGAGAGGGAACTGGAGAGGGAACTCGACAGGGAACTCGACAGGGGACTCGAGAGGGGACTCGAGAGGGGACTCGAGAGGGGACTCGAGAAGGGACTCGAGAGGGTACCTGAGAGGGAACTGGAGAGGGAACTCGAGAGGGAACTCGAGAGGGTACCTGAGAGGGAACTGGAGAGGGAACTGGAGAGGGAACTCGACAGGGGACCTGAGAGGGGACTTGTGTCGGTCGGTACGCCGACAGGCCTCGGGGAGCTGGCGTCGGCTGGAGAGCCAACAGGAGACGAGGTGCTGGAGTCGGCCGGTACGCCGACAGGACTCGGGGAGCTGGCGTCGGCTGGAGAGCCATCAGGAGACGAGGTGCTGGAGTCGCTGGAACCGGAACAGAGGCCTGGACCATGGCTGTGTGGGCCAGGTAATCGAGCAAGGAAACATAGCTCTGCGGGCCGGTACTGGTGCATGGATCCATGGCTGTGGAAACCGGAACTGAAGCCGGGATCATGGCTGTTGGAGCACGGGCTGGAATCCTGGCCCTGCGTCTCCTAGAGGCTTTTTGGAGACTCTGTGGACCTTCAACAGGACAGTAGTTGGATCCCAGGAAAGGGTTAGAAGCTTGTGCCAATTCCTCAGGGCTACTTGAAAAGGTTTGTAGCCACTCCGGCAACAAGCTCCTGAGCCAGGGCTTGCTTGCGAGCTTCCTTCAAAGCAGCCTCTTTACCCCGTCTAGATGAGGCGTTCTTCCAGGTGTAAAAAATGTACTCCAGAGAATACCCAAGACATTCCGCCTGTGGGGCCAAAACATTGAAATCTGCTGAGTCCAAATTTGGTCGGTTCATTCTGTTACGACTGGGTGAAGCAGGTAGGACTCAAATGCAGAATAACAAAAAGCGAGCTTTATTAAATAAATTAAAGCTGTGGCAAAACAAGGCAGAATCCAAAATATCCAACACCAGCGAGCAGCACAAGGAACACCGACCGTGGAATGACATGGAGGGGAAACAATGAACCGACATGGAACACAGGGGAAGACTAGACTAAATACACAGAAGGGTAATCACAGAACAAGACACAGCTGGGCAGGGGAGGAGAAACACAAGGACAACAGGTGAACACAATCGGGTAATCAGGGAGGGAAACAGACAGAAAGCAGACAGGCAGGAAACGGGGGTGAACACTTTACACAATAAAACGATAGTTACGGCTGTAACTACGGTTCTATGAGTCCCGGATGACCGCCAGAGGCGGTGCTTTAGCACTGGATATGTCCATCGCGCACATGCGCAGCTCGAGTACCAATAACAACAATGTCACCTGTGACCCACGTGACACCGGCTATATCAGCCGGTATTGTCAGAGGATCTGTTCCCCGAATCTTCTCGCGAGCACACAAGAATTCTGAGTGACAGGGAACTCTGGCGGTCATCCGGGACTCATAGAACCGTAGTTACAGCCGTAACTATCGTTCTATTTTGTCCCTACTGACCGCCAGAGGCGGTGCTTTAGCACTGGATGACCTATACCAACAATGTCATGAAGAATCCAAGCCCTTGCTCACCACTGGAAGCAGCAGAGCTCGGCAAAAGGACCACGCCCAAAGAATGGGGAGTGGCGACATTGACCTGATGACAACTGGAGAATGTGCCAGAAGACGCCCACGACGCCGCGGCGCAGATGGTCTCCAGGGGCACCCCTCTCAGGGCAGCCCAATATGTTGAGATGCTCCTTGTAGAGTGGCATCTCAGCCTGATGGCAGGGGGCGGCCACTGGCCCCGTAAGCCTGTGAGATGGTATCGACAACCCAGTGGGGAAGCCACTGGTTAGAGGGCCTAACCTCCTTTAGTGCCGCCAGGGCAAACTCAAGAGTTGCTCCTCCTGCCGTATACAGGCAGTAGCCTTGATATACGCCCTTTGGGCACCCCCCGGGCACAGCAACTTTGATGTGTCGTACTCCTGAATTTCAAAGCGTGCCAGCTGGGCAGGCTGATCGAAGTGAGTTTGTGGAAGGACCCCGGCCGGGAATGCCACATTTGCCCAAAGGGCAACGCCTGAGAGTCTCACCTCGGGCATGTATTGTTTATGGAGAGGACATGCAACTCCCCGACTCACTTCCCTGAGGCTATGGCAAGCAGAAATGCTGCCTTCGTGGGCAGCCACCTAAGCCCCACCTGGGCCAGGGGCTCGAAGGGAGGAGATGATAGGGCATCCGGCAGCAAGGGCAGGTCCCAAGCCGGAGCCCTCGGGGTGCTAGGGGGACGCTGCCGTAAAGCCCCTCTCATAAAGAGGGACACCGACCTGTGGCACCCCGCCGTGGTGCCGTCGACCCGAACATGTCGGGCAGAATCGCAGCCACATAAATTCAGAGTGGAGTGAGAACGTCCACTATCTAGAAGGGACTGTTGTCTAAGCAACAATGTACATGCTGTCCCCAAGGAACACGCACCCCCAGTTGGGGTAGAAAGTGCGTGAGTGCAAGCTGCACGGCCCGGAGCTCTAGCACGTTGACCCGGCGCGCACTCTGCTGGGCAGACCGCTGACCCTGAACGGTCCTGCCCTGCCGCACTGCACCCCACCCTGAGAGACATGCACCTATGGTGATGGTCTCCTAGCGGGATGGGATGGCGCCCATGGGCACGCCTACCAGGAGATAGGCCCTGCCCCTCAGCGTGACGGAGAGTGGAGCACTGCTGCGACACCCTGACTTCACTGTGCCTGTGCCACTTGGCGTCCAAGTGAAGGCTGTTCAGCCACATCTGCATGGGGCGCAACGACAGCGGACCTAAGGGCCCAGCGGCCGAGGCAGCTGCCAGTTTGCCCAAGGGCCGGAGGAACTGAATATAAGGCACCCTCTTGCCCGGCCCACGTGGAAGTAGGCATCCCTCGGTTGGGAACCACTCCACCTGTGCGTATGCAGTAGTCAGCATATAGAATGGCAGCACCCTCAGGAATCTGTTGATTCCTCTGAGGTCCAAGATCGGGCGAAATCCGCCGACTTTCTTGCTCACGAGAAAGTATGCCGAGTAGAACCCCCTGGCTAAGCAGAGGGTCTTACTGGGTTGATTGCGTCCTTGGACAAAAGGGACGGACAACTCTTGGCCCAGAGGTAGGGCCCCTGCCGGATCGCTGACGACTGTCAATTAGACCCAGCCGAAGGCTAGGGGCCGGAGCTGCGGTCCGTACCCCTGGGTTAAGGTGAAAACCACCCATGGGACGGAAGTACAGACTGCCCAGAAACTGAGCTGCTGCTGGGAAAGCAGCCGCCGACCACCCCCGGGATTTCAGAGCCCAGCCCCCCGGACCCTGGAGCCTCCTGGGGGGTTCCGGTAAGGCTCTGGGGCACGAGGCCGCCTGGAAGGCGGGCGACATGGGGCACGAAAGTCATTGGGAGGCGGTTGAGTGGGCCGCTAAGACCTCTGCAGACCACCCCTGTAATCCGGCGGCTGAGTGCGGCTGCTAGAGCGGCCCCTGGGCCTGCTGGGAGTGGGCGCAGGTCTGCGAGGACCCGAGTGCTGCTGCCTGGTCTGCCTAGCTTGGGCGGCACGCTCCAGTGCCTCCAGGGCAGCTGATCTAAACAGCTCACCCCCCAACCGAAGGAGGGGGGGGGGGGGGAGCGCCCGCTAGCAGCCCCTACACCGGGCCCAGGCTGAAGAGGCGACCCGATCATGCCCCTATCGGCAGCTAGCCGATCCACTTTAGAGGACAGCCTGTTTCTAGTCCTTCTATTGGGGGGAGCACACAGCCATCGCTCCCTCAAGTCGCCGGGAACGGCCGAATTGATCTGGAGGAGGACGTGACAAGGAGAGGTGTCTGTTGGCTGCTGCCAGACGTTCCACCTCAGTGATTCGAGCCACTCTGAGCACCTGAGGCATGCAGCTACAGCTCATGCAGGCGTTTACCGTGAGAACCTCCCTCAGATGCTCGAATTTCGTCCCCACTGACCGCCAGAAGCGGCCGAGGCAGGAGGGGCAGCGGTTGTGGCCGTCCTCGGGCTCAAGAGAAGCCATACAGGCGCTACATAAATGAACCATTCTGTAGGTAGCCAGATGCAGCGTAGCCGGGAGCGGGTGCGGGAACACAGCCTTCACCAGCTACCTGCTTAATGGAAAGAGTAGAGCGTTGCTGCTACTCGCCGAACAGAAAGAGGGATGTAATTACACCCACGTTACCGGCAGAGGGAGCGGGAGCGAGAGCACTGCCTTCACCTGGCTAGATTAGTAAATAAGGCAGTTTACCAAGAGCGGGGGCGAGAACACTGCCTTCACTGGCTGAGCTAGAGGCGAGTGCCAGATGCAGCGTAACCGGGAGCGGGAACACAGCCTTCACCAGCTACCTGCTTAATGGAAACCAGGCAGTTTAGCGTCTACCAGGAGCGGGGGCGAGAACACTGCCTTCACTGGTTAAATCAAGACGAATGCCAGATGCAGCGTAACCGGGAGCGGGTGCGGGAACACAGCCTTCACCAGCTACCTGCTTAACAGAATAAACAAGGCAGTTTAGCGTCTACCAGGAGCGGGGGCGAGAACACTGCCTTCACTGGCTAAATTAAAGACGAATGCCAGATGCAGCGTAACCGGGAGCGGGTGCGGGAACACAGCCTTCACCGGCTACCTGCTTAACGGATAAACAAGGCAGTTCCGCGTCTACCAGGAGCGGGGGCGAGAACACTGCCTTCACTGGTCGAGTTAGAGACGAATGCCAGATGCAGCGTAACCGGGAGCGGGTGCGGGAACACAGCCTTCACCAGCTACCTGCTTAACAGAAAAAACAAGGCAGTTTGGCGTCTACCAGGAGCGGGGGCGAGAACTGCCTTCACTGGTTGAGTTAGAGACGAATGCCAGATGCAGTGTAACCGGGAGCGGGTGCGGGAACACAGCCTTCACCGGCTACCTGCTTAACGGAAAAACGAGGCCGTTTGGCGTCTACCAGGAGTGGGGGCGAGAACTGCCTTCACTGGTTAAGTTAGAGTCGAACGCCAGATGCAGTGTAACCGGGAGCGGGTGCGGGAACACAGCCTTCACCGGCTACCTGCTCTAAACGAAAAACGGGTTTAAAGTATGACACTCTTGGCTTTCCATACTAAATTGCATGAGGGACGCAGCCAAAGCTGGGACTCAAATGCTAATGATAGCTCGGGCACAACACCACAAGCAGAACTTTCAAAAGAGCATAAGGGCAACTTTATGGGAGAGGAAGCGGGAACACTGTCGTCACCAGAATGTCTAAGCCACAAACAATAAGACGGTAATCAGGACAACTTGGCTGGGAGCGGGTGTGGAAACACAACCATCACCAGCAACAAGCTGACACAAACCTGTCTGTCGAGGCTCTGCACAGCGCACAGCCGGCCACAGCTCCTGGAGAACGCGTCTAACGACCCGAAGCCCCGACTGTCAGTCGCGAAGCTGCACGCGGCCAGCTGTTTGCAGAGAAATCCCTCAGATCAAACGTTCAAACCTGAACGCTGTAGGCTACGAAAACGTAGCCACGGTACCCTCGCGCAGCGAGAAGATGAAAAGGAACAGATCCTCTGACAATACCGGCTGATATAGCCGGTGTCACGTGGGTCACAGGTGACTTTGTTGTTATTGGTACTCGAGCTGCGCATGCGCGCGATGGACATATCCAGTGCTAAAGCACCGCCTCTGGCGGTCAGTAGGGACGAAATAGAACCCAAAGACAAGAAAAACACCAACACAGACAAAACTACAAACGTGACATAACATGAGAATCGTGATAGAATCGTGACACATATTGCACACGTGCATGTGTGAGTTCAAGTTCAAGTGTTAAGTGTACATATTCTTTGAGAAAGGTGGAGTTCCCGTGGGGGGAGGGGGGCAGAGGGAGGGGAGACCAGGTGCATGTTGCGAACAATTATTGTTACAGTTGATGAAGGGGGGGAGGGGTGTCTAAAGTCAAAGATGAATCTTGATTGGGCCAAATTTGACCCAGAGTCTCCCAAAACATTTCTGCTGGGTCTCCCCAGACCCCAACACCAAATTATACAACTTTTTTTTTTAGAGACCTTCAGACTTGGCTAAAATTGTCAAAATCAGTTTTGTAGTGTGTATATATCTGCTGTGGAGGATATCATGAAGCCTTGTTCCGATAAAAAAAACTAGAGCGTAGTTATTATATAATTCTAACTTGAAACGGGTCACGGGAGACCCGAACACAACATAAGGGTTAATCACTTTGATAATTTGTCTTCATTTACTTCAAACCCAAATGATCCAGTTGTTGATCAGCTGTGTTATTTAAGGTGTAATAAAGCAGCCTCATTGAAGAGGACATACTGAGGGTTTATACACACTGATGACTGACTGTCTGAATGATTTGCTCTGTAGGAGAGTCTTCACTCAAGATGTATACTTTCACGATAACATGTATTCATTATGTAACCTACAGTCTTCAAGGAGAACATGTACAAATGTGCAAAATGTGCTCCACATCATAATATGTGATTGCATGGTCACGTCTCACTTCCCGTAAACACCACAAGATGAAGACAAAGTCAAGATGTGTTTAACTGCTGGATCATTTTGAACACTGACTGAACATGTCATGTCTTTCACTTATTCACATGAATATTATTGTTTCATGCACAGGTTGATCAATAGCTATCTTTATTGTAATACATATCCTTCACAGAAACACCATCCTGCTTGACAGACATACTGTATGTCCAGGGAACCTAAGAAATGAATCTCTGCCGTGGCTCTCGTTGTGGCTTCATCAGGCACAAAGTGGTCAAATCCTCTCAAACACATTCTTCAGATTGCATTATATCTTAGACACGAGTCTTTCAGCTCTTCACAGTCCAACTGTTGCTTTGAGCTGCTATCATGAAACCTGGTTGTACAAATTATTAACACAGAATTATGAAAAACAAAATGTCAGACAATCTTTCATTTTCTGTTACTTACAGGGCAACATAAGTATCTGTATGAGTGCAGTTTGTCTTTCCTCATGACAAACACTTTACACCACAAACATTTACTGTTAAAATACAAATCAGTGTCAGCTCCTGCACGTTCTCTTGAAGCCCCGCCTCCAGGGAGTAGTCTCTGTTTAATGAGCCAATTAGGCTTCCCCCTCTCATCCTGAACAGGTCACCCTCCTGGTCAAACGTCCGAGGAAGGCTGAAGATGGGAACTCCCTCTTGAAGTGTGCTGGTGACCTTCTGATGTGACCACTCAAGCTCTGCTATCTCCTCAGTGTAAAATAATTGTCCATCTAATTCCTTTATTCATCACTATAAACATAAAAGTATATTCAAACATTAGAGTCTTTACATGTTCTGATCATAATCTCTTTATGTTAGGACATATTTAAGTACGCCTTGTTTACATATCTCTCCCTGTGTCAGATGTTTCTCTCCAAAACATAGTCACGTGACGTAGACGTGAAGAAGTGTGGGCCCACAGCTGAGAGGAGATACAGAAAGACTGGCCCAGTGTCCTCTTCCATGACGGGGAGATAGAAAGTCTTCAGGTTCAAATCAGAGACAGTGATCATACGGCTGTCTTGCCTCTTTAGATTAAGAAGTGTATTGCTTGCCCTGTCTACATCTGTCTGCGTTTGACACTGTTGACCACAACATATTACTAGGCCGACTAGAAAACTGGGTGGGACTTTCGGAAACAGTTCTGAATTGGTTTGAATCCTACTTAAAGGACAGAAAATACTTTGTTTCTATAGGTAAATACACATCTGAGTTGACAAATATGACATGTGGGGTACCTGAAGGCTCCATCTTGGGGCCTCTTCTCTTTAACATCTAAATGCTACCACTGGCTCAGATAATGAAAAACAACTAAATAAGTTACCATAGCTATGCGGATGACGCGCACATTTACATAACCATTTCACCAGGAGACTATGCTCCAATTCAAACACTGAGTAAGTGCATTGAACAAATCAATGACTGGATGTGTCAGAACTTTCTCCAATTAAACAAAGATAAAACTGAGGTAATGGTTTTTGGAGCCAAGGCAGAATGTATAAAAGTTAGCGCTGAGCTTCAGTCTGCAATGTTCAAACCAACAGATAAAGCCAGAAATCTAGATATAGTCATGGACTCTGACCTGAGTTTCAACAGTCACATTAAAACAGTTACTAAACCAGCCTACTATCACCTAAGGAATATATCTAGGATTAAAAGACTAATGTCACAGCAGGATTTGGAAAAACTTGTCCATGCTTTCATCTTCAGTATGTAACACGGTGGAGGGGATTGTAGTGATGGGACTCTGCGTTGATGTAGCAGCTGGTTTCGGTCTGGATCTCTGGGATGTTGTGACCTCTGAGTGGAGCTGCTGGGTAAAGATCTTCATGTTGACCCAGTGGTTTGACCCAGGAGAGCGGAGCAGCCGGTGTCAGCGGTCTCACCTGGATCCTCCTGAAGTGAAGCTGGAACCATAAAACAAGGAGGAGGTTCAGTGGAGACAGGTTTCATCAGGAGGGTTTCATGTTTCCTGTTGATGTTCTGCTGCTGATGCAAAATAGTTCACTGTTAAAGTAGTTCAATGTGAGATGAGGTTAAAGACGGTTGGACCGGTTGGTCTGTTTAAGCTGCTCTTCACGAATCATCCACCAGAGGGCAGAGTGTGAGAGTGACTGCTAGTTTCCTCTGTCACTTCAAATAACTGCATAAGGTCACATCAGGTGAGGTGAGTTGGCGTCAGGTTGAAAAGTGTCTCCATGTTTGTTCCTAATGTTAAATACACGAGTTATTTAAACATCATGTCATCCAGGAATAAAGCAAGATTATACATCTATGATTTCAAGGATATGTTAGATCATGATGCATGGATACCTTTATAATATATGGACACATCTGTTTTATTTCTTGATATCTTTAATAATAACTTGTGTTTATTAATAATGTATTTCTTCAACAATATCAGTAGATTTTATTTGAAAGGAACAGGAAGACGTGAGGCAGGATAAAAGTTCACATGGAGAGGGTTCATCTTTAGTTTCCACCTGTCTCCTCTAAGGTCCCGCCCTCCCCGGCCTTCGCAGTCTCACTTGGTGTTCAGCTCCTCCCATTGGTTATCTCAGTCTTAGCTGATAGCCTTCTCGTTTGCTGATTGGTTGACACGTCACTTTTACAAAGGCAACATACTAACAACGGAACAACCCATCCCATTTCTCTCTATTTGGTCATTTGAAACTTTCCTATTAGTTTCCACCTGTCTCCTTTAAGGTCCCGCCCTCCCTAGCGGATAGATCATGTGACTTCATTATGATGACTGTCCTCTAAATCCACACAACTGTAGACCGTGAAGGAAGGAGAAAGCACAAGGCCCATCTTAATTTACTAATCATATTATTAGAATTATTTCAGTTTAAATTGTTGAAAAAGCTCGACTCTTTATTGTAATTTTAAAAAGGACGTATTATTCTCATTTCACGTTCATATTTGGATTTTGTGATTTTACTGTGACATGTTTAAATGCTCTAATGTTCAATAAGTGCTATATTTTTCTCTCACTGCCATCGATTCTCCTTCCATTGGAATGAAGATATAACAAAGTTTTTTTTAAAATGTCTAATCATTTATCAGTTGTAAGAGTTTGGTGGAGCTGATAATTTATTCCGGCAAATTACTCAGACCTACTAATTAACCTAACAGAAGTTATTGAGTGTATGTAAGTTTACTGCTTGGCTCAGATCCACCAACAAGCTCTCACCTCTATTAACTCCTGAAGAACCAGGTCCAATTAACTGCTGTTTCAATTCAGACAACTCTCTTAAATCTGTTCAAGCGATCCCGAAGGATTTTGATATCAGTAAAGGAGATGTGGCCCTACCTAAGTGTGAGTGCGGCAGGGTGCAGTCTTACCTTTGAAGCAGGAGAGGAGAGCGCAGACGTCTTTTAAGTTGTCCCAGTCCTAAATGTGGGATCAGTTTATTTGAAGAAAAATAGGTCCAAACTAATACAGGGTTTTTACCTTCTCTCTCTTTCCAACATTATAATCAAACCTATCATGCTGTGATCATGTTCTAATATGAAACTGAATCCACAGTTGTACATTCATTACATTAACTTGTAACTTCAACTGCTCAATTCAGTTGTGATTTTTAAATCTCCCGATAGAATTTAGAGGCATCTCCTCATAAAAGACCGGTGATAATAAAAAGCATTCAAACTTTCATTCACCAAATTAATTCACATCAATTCCATACCTATGTTTTCCGACACAGGTGGCGGGAATAACATTCACAAACACATATGATCACACATATGATGTTGGTCAATTTAAAAGATAATTTTGCAAGTTAAAAAATAAAAATGTGTCGTAAAACTGAAGTAACACTTTGTTTGTGTGAAACCGCTCAATGAACTACATCTCCCGTCTCGCACCACACACCCAGACGGCCGTCACGTTGGAACATTTCACTTCTTTCTCTCAGAACGAGGCGGGAAGTATTAAAAGAGGTGGAAATCCCTCCAAGTCTGGGCGCGTTGAGAGCTGCACACACACAAGGGGAGTTAGTCGGTTCCTGAGAGCCAGCATGCGGGACCGGGACTCTGGGATTTGTAGTCTTTCTAGTTGCGTATTTTTCATAGTCTTATATTTCAACTGTAACTTTTTTGACATGGAATTTATTTTTTAAGATTGACAAACATCACATGTGTAATTCATGGCACAATTCAAACGGGATCCAAAGATACGTTTTCTCTCTCCATCGACTTCAATACATCATTATTCCGAAATAAGGTCCCATGGGGCGGAAGCAGATGGGCGGGACTTCGCCTGGTGCGACGCCATGTACTGTTCCTTACTTGGTATTCTTAAATGTTAAAAATGTATCAAATCCTACAATGTAGTTGAAAAGGTGTGCATGCATAAGTGAGTCTTGTAAGTGAATCATCTTTGGGGGAAGGGAGGAACAGGAAGACGTGAGGCAGGATACAAGTTGAAGGAAACTCACGTGACAGGTTGAAAGAAAATGATGTCAAACTGGTTTGACTGAACAGCCTGTTGATATGTTCCACCCTACTTCGACTAAAATACAACAACCATTTCCTTCTTGAATGCATTTGATGAGCTTTTAGATTTTGACGATATAAAACACCAAGAAAGATGAGCTTTAAAAGAAAAAGAATGTATTTAACCTCTTGTGTTTGTCTTCAACAGATACCTGGACAAAGTCATCGTCCCGAACTGAAACCAAAGAGCGTTTCCCTCTGAAAGACATCCTGACTCCATCTGCTGGTGAATACATGACATTACTGCATTCCTGCTGTTGATCATTCATCCTGTGACGGAGGTGAGAGAAAACCAGAGACTGCATAAAGGAGGACGCCAAAGAAGATTTAGAGATTGTTGAAGACGCCATCAGAGGAGGTGAGATCTCTGCTGGGAAACACACACTTGGAGAGAATAAAGAAGAGAAGTTGGTGAGTCCTGCTCTAGAAGTAACTTTAATACCAAATGGCTGAGAAAACCGCTCTTGTTGAAAGTTTCCTGAGCTGCCATGTGTGTTCAGAGACTTTCAGAGATCCCGTGTCTCTGGGCTGTAGCCACAGCTTCTGTTCGAGCTGCCTGCAGACATTCTGGGAACAAAGTAAGAACACAAACTGTCCCTTTTGTAAAAGAAAGTCCTCCAAAGATCCTGTGGGGAACTTTGCACTGAAGGAGCTGTCTGACTCCTTTGCTGAGAGACAGGAAGCGGGATCATCTGAGACAGAGAAAGGAGAGAAGAAGAAGGTGGAGGTGGTGTGTAGTAAACATCCAGAAGAGCCTAGATTGTTCTGTATGGATGAAGAGAGAGCTGTGTGTCCTGTCTGTGAGTTTTCTCTCCACCAGGGTCACGAGGTGGTTCCTGTAGAGCAAGCAGTCAGTGAGCTGAAGGACCTGCTGAAATCTGACTTAGAGTCTCTGCAGGACAAGAGGGACACATACAAAGGAGTGGAGACAACATACAAGGAAGTGATTCAAGTGTCCGAGAAGCAGCTGCTGTCCACAGAGAGGCAGATCAGAGCAGAGTTCATCAAGCTCCACCAGTTCCTGAAAGAGGAAGAGGAGTCCAGACTGGCAGCTCTGAGGGAGGAAGAGGAGCAGAAAGGGAAGACGATCAGCAGAGAGATGAAGAGCATTCAGGAGCACATCTCCTCTCTGTCACACAGTATCTCTGCTGTTGAAGAAGAGCTGCAGAAACACAACGGGCCCTTCCTCAGCAGCTATAAAGCCACTCAGAGCAGAGCCAGAGTCCAGAGCTCGCTGGCAGACCCACAGCTGCTCCCAGGAGCGCTGACAGATGTGGCCCAACACCTGGGCAACCTGTCCTTCAGAGTCTGGGAGAAGATGAAGGACCAGGTCCACTTCAGTCCTGTCCTTCTGGACCCAAACACTGCAAGCAGCTGTCTCTCTCTGTCTGATGATCTGACCAGTGTGAGACGTGGAGACACATCTCAGCAGCTTCCTGGTAATCCAGAGAGATTCACTAAGTATGCTTCTGTTCTGGGCTCTGAGGGCTTCAGCTCAGGGACACACAGCTGGGAGGTGGAGGTGGGAGATCATCCTGCCTGGTTTATAGGTTACACTAAAGAGTCAGTTGACAGGAAGGGAGAGAGACCAGGTGTCTCACCAGAATATGGAATCTGGTGTTTATGTCATCGCAGTGGAAGATACTCTAATGGTGCTGGTGAGACTGTCAGAGTGAAGAAGAATCTCCAGAGGATCAGAGTCCAGCTGGACTATGACAGGGGGGAGGTGTCCTTCTACGTCCCTGAAGACATGACTCCCATCTGCACTCACAGAGACACTTTCACTGAGAAACTCTTCCCATGGTTCGGTATTGGAAAAGCTGGTGATGCTAAAACTGCTGATATCAAAGTCTGTCAAAGTGAGATTCCTCTGTGATGCTCAGGAGTGTTGGTTCAGACTTTATTCTGACTTCACTCTCCGTCTACATCTCTTTGGAACATTCAAGAAAATAATCAACAGATGATGATGAGATATTAATCTTTGCATGACATTTTTACGCATTATAATCAAAGAGTCAGTCAAAGACAAAAACCACAAAACAACTTGATTGATTATTGCTATAGTTTATTTTGTATCAAACTTTATTACAGTGTGTTTATAGTTTTCATTTGACTCATTTAATGATCGATGAATGTTCCCATTTTGAATCCAAGAATCTTTAAATGGATGAATTTATTTTCTGTTTTTCTTTGTAATGGATGAAATGAGAATGTTTGATTAAGTTTTGTGTGAATTCTTGAAGAATGTAAGAAGTCTGTATATCGTGCTGAAACTTCATGACATCAACCAAACCAACAAATCAAAGCTGTCACTTCTCCTTTTATCAACATCTAGTTTCTAGTCAAACATCACGTTATCAGTATACGTTATCAGTTTAACGTTTTTATATTTTTGGGTCTTTTGATGAATTATTTTTAGATATGTTGTTTTACTGCAGGGAGCAAGTCATTTAATACATTTATTTGAATTAATTATTTCATTCTTACAATGTTCTTTCGTTAGCCTATGTGACATTTTCAGTCCTCTATAGATGGACAATAACATTCATGGTAATTGAAATATCAATTTCTAATCAACCTAGAGGGAATAACAGCTGTATAATTAAGTGTAGTATTTTTGATGCTGCTTCAGATATCGTGTGATGAAATAACCAGCTGTTTAATTCAGAAATGTGTCTATAAGCTTGATTTCTGTTTCTTTGGTACATCTGTCAAATAGCCATGTGACAAATTACAGAGACTATAAATGATGAAAGACAATTGTTCAACAAACCTTTACAATAAAAAATAAATAATCTGAATATCTTAATGATCTAATCTCTTCTTATTTGTTGCATTGCATCCCTTCAAACATCTGTTTTAACCTTTACATTCATAGATGCCAAACTCATGAAATCTGTTTCCTTGTGTGAAGTCATGTGACGGATGAACCTGCTGTAAACAAAGAAGCTCCCACCCTGATGAAGGACACTCAGCAGAAAACATGTGAAGGGTAAAGCATGGCATACTGGAGCTGTGCAACGTGTTTGATTGGATGGAGTTTGTTTTCATTCTCTCTTAGAAACTGTCAGGAGTCACATTCACATTATACAACTCCACTGCAGCATTATAACAAATACAAAGTAGCTTCAAACTAAAAATAGTAATGCATTACAATCATTTCCTGCAAAATCCATCTCTAACCCTCGTGTGTGTTTCGAAAGCTGTTACCGTTCATGGTGGTCGCGGGTCCATTTTGACCCATGATTTATTTCAGTCCAAAACACACACAAAAAATGTCTATCATCCAATACTGTTTTAACTACATCATAACTAAACTTATAATGCATTCATAACCGTACAATCCTAATTTAATGTTATGGCCCAAAACACATTACACCACATTTTACACCCGTGCGTGTGTTTCAGGTTCAAGTGTTAGTGTACATATTCTTTGAGAAAGGTGGAGTTCCCGTGGGGGGAGGGGGGCAGAGGGAGGGGAGACCAGGTGCATGTTGCGAACAATTATTGTTACAGTTGATGAAGGGGGGGAGGGGTGTCTGAAGTCAAAGATGAATCTTGATTCGGCCAAATTTGACCTCGAGTGACCCAAAACATTTCTGCTGGGTCTCCCCAGACCCCAACACCAAATTATACACTTTTTTTTAAGAGACCTTCAGACTTGCCAAAAATTGTCGAAATCAGTTTTGTAGTGTTTATATATCTGCTGTGGAGGATATCATGAAGCCTTGTTCCGATAAAAAAAACTAAAGCGTAGTTATTATATAATTCTAACTTGAAACGGGTCACGGGAGACCCGAACACAACATAAGGGTTAATCACTTTGATAATTGGTCTTCATTTACTTCAAACCCAAATGATCCAGTTGTTGATCAGCTGTGTTATTTAAGGTGTAATAAAACAGCCTCATTGAAGAGGACATACTGAGGGTCTATACACAGATGACTGACTGTCTGAATGATTTGCTCTGTAGGAGAGTCTTCACTCAAGATGTACTACTTTCACTATAACATGTATTAATTATGTAACCTACAGTCTTCAAGGAGAACATGTACAAATGTGCAAAATGTGCTCCACATCATAATATGTGATTGCATGGTCACGTCTCACTTCCCGTAAACACCACAAGATGAAGACAAAGTCAAGATGCGTTTAACAGCTGGATCATTTGAACACTGACTGAACATGTCATGTCTTTCACTTATTCACATGAATATTATTGTTTCATGCACAGGTTGATCAATAGCTATCTTTATTGTAATACATATCCTTCACAGAAACACCATCCTGCTTGACAGACATACTGTATGTCCAGGGAACCTACGAAATGAATCTCTGCCGTGGCTCTCGTTGTGGCTTCATCAGGCACAAAGTGGTCAAATCCTCTCCAACACATTTCTTCAGATTGAATTATATCATAGACACGAGTCTTTCAGCTCTTCACAGTCCAATTGTTGCTTTGAGCTGCTATCATGAAACCTGGTTGTACAAATTATTAACACAGAATTATGAAAAACAAAATGTCAGACAATCTTTCATTTTCTGTTACTTACAGGGCAACATAAGTATCTGTATGAGTGCAGTTTGTCTTTCCTCATGACAAACACTTTACACCACAAACATTTACTGTTAAAATACAAATCAGTGTCAGCTCCTGCACGTTCTCTTGAAGCCCCGCCTCCAGGGGAGTAGTCTCTGTTTAATGAGCCAATTAGGCTTTCCCCTCTCATCCTGAACAGGTCACCCTCCTGGTCAAACGTCCGAGGAAGGCTGAAGATGGAACTCCCTCTTGAAGTGTGCTGGTGACCTTCTGATGTGACCACTCAAGCTCTGCTATCTCCTCAGTGTAAAATAATTGTTGATCTAATTCCTTTATTCATCCCTATAAACATAAAAGTATATTCAAACATTAGAGTCTTTACATGTTCTGATCATAATCTCTTTATGTTAGGACATATTTAAGTACGCCTTGTTTACATATCTCTCCCTGTGTCAGATGTTTCTCTCCAAAACATAGTCACGTGACGTAGACGTGAAGAAGTGTGGGCCACAGCTGAGAGGAGATACAGAAAGACTGGCCCAGTGTCCTCTTCCATGACGGGGAGATAGAAAGTCTTCAGGTTCAAATCAGAGACAGTGATCATACGGGCTGTCTTGCCTCTTTAGATTAAGAAGTGTATTGCTTGCCCTGTCTACATCTGTCTGCGTTTGACACTGTTGACCACAACATATTACTAGGCCGACTAGAAACTGGGTGGGACTTTCGGAAACAGTTCTGAATTGGTTTGAATCCTACTTAAAGGACAGAAAATACTTTGTTTCTATAGGTAAATACACATCTGAGTTGACAAATATGACATGTGGGGTACCTGAAGGCTCCATCTTGGGGCCTCTTCTCTTTAACATCTACATGTTACCACTGGCTCAGATAATGAAAAACAACTAAATAAGTTACCATAGCTATGCGGATGACGCGCACATTTACATAAACCATTTCACCAGGAGACTATGCTCCAATTCAACACTGAGTAAGTGCATTGAACAATCAATGACTGGATGTGTCAGAACTTTCTCCAATTAAACAAAGATAAACTGAGGTAATGGTTTTTGGAAGCCAAGGCAGAACATATGAAAGTTAGCGCTGAGCTTCAGTCTGCAATGTTCAAACAACAGATAAAGCCAGAAATCTAGGTGTAGTCATGGACTCTGACCTGAGTTTTCAAACAGTCACATTAAAACAGTTACTAAACCAGCCTACTATCACCTAAAGAACATATCTAGGATTAAAAGACTAATGTCACAGCAGGATTTGGAAAAACTTGTCCATGCTTTTATCTTCAGTATGTAACACGGTGGAGGGCGATTGTAGTGATGGACTCTGCGTTGATGTAGCAGCTGGTTTCGGTCCTGGATCTCTGGGATGTTGTGACCTCTGAGTGGAGCTGCTGGGTGAAGATCTTCATGTTGACCAGTGGTTTGACCCAGGAGAGCGAGCAGCCGGTGTCAGCGGTCTCACCTGGATCCTCCTGAAGTGAAGCTGGAACCATAAAACAAGGAGGAGGTTCAGTGGAGACAGGTTCATCAGGAGGGTTTCATGTTTCCTGTTGATGTTCTGCTGCTGATGCAAAAGAGTGCACTGTTAAAGTAGTTCAATGTGAGATGAGGTTAAAGACGGTTGGACCGGTTGGTCTGTTTAAGCTGCTCTTCATGAATCATCCACCAGAGGGCAGAGTGTGAGAGTGACTGCTAGTTTCCTCTGTCACTTCAAATAACTGCATAAGGTCACATCAGGTGAGGTGAGTTGGCGTCAGGTTGAAAAGTGTCTCCATGTTTGTTCCTAATGTTAAATACATGAGTTATTTAAACATCATGTCATCCAGGAATAAAGCAAGATTATACATCTATGATTTCAAGGATATGTTAGATCATGATGCATGGATACCTTTATAATATATGGACACATCTGTTTTATTTCTTGATATCTTTAATAATAACTTGTGTTTATTAATAATGTATTTCTTCAACAATATCAGTAGATTTTATTTGAAAGGAACAGGAAGACGTGAGGCAGGATAAAAGTTGAAGGAAACTCACGTGACAGCGGCTGAAAGAAAATGATGTCAAACTGGTTTGATTGAACAGCCTGTTGATATGTTCCACCCTACTTCGACTAAAATACAACACCCATTTCCTTCTTGAATGCATTTGATGAGCTTTTAGATTTTGACGATATAAAACACCAAGAAAGATGAGCTTTAAACAAAAGAGAATGTATTTAACCTCTTGTGTTTGTCTTCAACAGATACCTGGACAAAGTCATCGTCCCGAACTGAAACCAAAGAGCGTTTCCCTCTGAAAGAACATCCTGACTCCATCTGCTGGTGAATACATGACATTACTGCATTCCTGCTGTTTGATCATTCATCCTGTGACGGAGGTGAGAGAAAACCAGAGACTGCATAAAGGAGGACGCCAAAGAAGATTTAGAGATAGTTGAAGACGCCATCAGAGGAGGTGAGATCTCTGCTGGGAAACACACACTTGGAGAGAATAAAGAAGAGAAGTGGACGAGACTGTGAGTTGCTGAGTGCTGAACATATCTTTATGTTTCTTTTAAACTACATCATTAATTGAAATAAACAATTTGATTTGCGGCAGGATGGAGGTTAATCAATTAAACTAAGATAATGAGAATCTGTATTTTCTTTAAAGATTTGAAGCTAAATACATTTAACTTTCTGATCCTGAAAATCCTGTTTTTTAAAACCTTTTACTCTCCTATTATACATTCTAAATATATGTAAGACATTAACTGAACATGCGTTGTTGTTTAACAAACAACTAGATCATTATTTATTTAGCAGGGGTTTGTCTCTAAAAGGAAATCCAAAAAGTGTTGAAATGAACTCATGAGGTGTGATCCTGGATACCACGGAGAGGGTGAAGATATGATCACATGAATACATGAGAGTGAAACGTGTCAGGAAGAAAAACACATACACTCGAGTTCATAGACTTTAGACTATCAGGATTATGATTTCTACATTAACTGAGATAAATGTTCAACATACAATGAAGTTTGCTCTCATGCTTTGAAGAAATATTCACAAAATGAATTGAACATATTTGAGCCACTTTGACTTTTATTGACCGATAAAACACGATAAACAATGGAAACTGAACAACAGCTCTGGTTCCTAACAATTCACATGGAGAGGGTTCATCTTTAGTTTCCACCTGTCTCCTCTAAGGTCCCGCCCTCCCGGCCTTCGCAGTCTCACTTGGTGTTCAGCTCCTCCCATTGGTTATCTCAGTCTTAGCTGATAGCCTTCTCGTTTGCTGATTGGTTGACACGTCACTTTTACAAAGGCAACATACTAACAACGGAACAACCCATCCCATTTCTCTCTATTTGGTCATTTGAAACTTTCCTATTAGTTTCCACCTGTCTCCTTTAAGGTCCCGCCCTCCCCGCCTTTGCAGTCTCACTTGGTGTTCAGCTCCTCCCATTGGTTATCTCAGTCTCCACCTGTCTCCTTTAAGGTCCCGCCCTCCCTAGTGGATAGATCATGTGACTCATTATGATGACTGTCCTCTAAAATCCACACAAACTGTAGACCGTGAAGGAAGGAGAAAGCACAAGGCCCATCTTAATTTACTAATCATATTATTAGAATTATTTCAGTTTAAATTGTTGAAAAAGTTCGACTCTTTATTATAATTTTAAAAAGGACATATTATTCTCATTCACGTTCATATTTGGATGTTGTGTTTTTACTGTGACATGTTTAAATGCTCTAATGTTCAATAAGTGCTATATTTTTCTCTCACTGCCATCGATTCTCCTTCCATTGGAATGAAGATATAACAACGTGAGTTTTCGTATTTCTAATCATTCAGCGCATTCAGAAATGCAGATTTTGTTGAGTGCATTTAGTGTTTAGCTTAATGTAAATTGGATTTTGTAAGCTTTGTATATGAATATGTGATGCCTGGTGCCCGGCCACGTGCTGTCCCTTACTTGGTATTCTTGAATGTATCAAATACAATGTAGTTGAAAAGGTGTGCATGCATAAGTGAGTCTTGTAAGTGAATCATCTTTGGGGGAAGGGAGGAACAGGAAGACGTGAGGCAGGATAAAAGTTGAAGGAACTCACGTGACAGGTTGAAAGAAAATGATGTCAAAACTGGTTTGATTGAACAGCCTGTTGATATGTTCCACCCTACTTCGACTAAAATACAACAACCATTTCCCTTCTTGAATGCATTTGATGAGCTTTTAGATTTTGACGATATAAAACACCAAGAAAGATGAGCTTTAAAAGAAAAAGAATGTATTTAACCTCTTGTGTTTGTCTTCAACAGATACCTGGACAAAGTCATCGTCCCGAACTGAAACCAAGAGCGTTTCCCTCTGAAAGACATCCTGACTCCATCTGCTGGTGAATACATGACATTACTGCATTCCTGCTGTTGATCATTCATCCTGTGACGGAGGTGAGAGAAAACCAGAGGCTGCATAAAGGAGGACGCCAAAGAAGATTTAGAGATAGTTTGAAGACGCCATCAGAGGAGGTGAGATCTCTGCTGGGAAACACACACTTGGAGAGAATAAAGAAGAGAAGTGGAGAGACTGTGAGTTGCTGAGTGCTGAACATATCTTTATGTTTCTTTTAACTACATCATTAATTGAAATAAACAATTTGATTTGCGGCAGGATGGAGGTTAATCAATTAAACTAAGATAATGAGAAATCTGTATTTTTCTTTAAAGAATTTGAGGCTAAATACATTAACTTTCTGATCCTGAAAATCCTGTTTTTAAAACCTTTCACTCTCCTATTTATACATTCTAAATATATGTAAGACATTAACTGAACATGCGTTGTTGTTTAACAAACAACTAGATCATTATTTATTTAGCAGGGGTTTGTCTCTAAAAGGAAATCCAAAAAGTGTTGAAATGAACTCATGAGGTGTGATCCTGGATACCACGGAGAGGGTGAAGATATGATCACATGAATACATGAGAGTGAAAAACGTGTCAGGAAGAAAAACACATACACTCGAGTTCATAGACTTTAGACTATCAGGATTATGATTTCTACATTAACTGAGATAAATGTTCAACATACAATGAAGTGTTGCTCTCATGCTTTGAAGAAATATTCACAAAATGAATTGAACATATTTGAGCCACTTTGACTTTTATTGACCGATAAAACACGATAAACAAATGGAAACTGAACAACAGCTCTGGTTCCTAACAATTCACATCGAGAGGGTTCATCTTTAGTCTCCACCTGTCTCCTTTAAGGTCCCGCCCTCCCTAGCGGATAGATCATGTGACTTCATTATGATGTCCTCTTAATCCACACAACTGTAGACCGTGAAGGAAGGAGAAAGCACAAGGCCATCTTAATTTACTAATCATATTATTAGAATTATTTCAGTTTAAATTGTTGAAAAAGCTCGACTCTTTATTATAATTTAAAAAAGGACATATTATTCTCATTTCACGTTCATATTTGGATTGTGTGCTTTTACTGTGACATGTTTAAATGCTCTATGTTCAATAAGTGCTATATTTGTCTCTCACTGCCATCGATTCTCCTTCCATTGGAATGAAGATATAACAACGTGAGTTTTTTTTATTTCTAATCATTCAGCGCATTCAGAAATGCAGATTTTGTTGAGTGCATTTAGTGTTAACTTAAAGGTGGGGTAGGTAAGTTTCAGAAACCGGCTCGAGATACACTTTTTGTTATATTCCATGGAATGCTCTTAACATCCCGATAGCAATGAATATCTGAAGTGCTTTGACAACAAAATCCATAAAAAAATGTCATCTGTAGAAGCCGTAATACTGTAAAAAGTACAACCAATCCGTTTAGCCGGGCCGGGATGGCCTACCTGCCTGTCAGCCTGCCATCGGGGCACAAACTTATCTCGTGCCCTCATTGGTCATGTGCGCGTTCGTGTGTGTTGGAGGAGGGGCTCTGTAAGGAAGTGGCAGATTTTCTCCGGTTGTGTATTTTCAAATTCAAGCGATCTCGAGCCGTTTCTCAAACTTACCTACCCCACCTTTAATGTGAATTGGATTATGTAAGCTTTGTATATGAATATGTGATGCCTGGTGGCCCGGCCACGTGCTGTCCCTTACTCTGAACATATCTTTATTAGGGCTATCAAACGATTACAATTTTAATCAGATTAATCACAGCTTAAAAATTAATTAATCATGATTAATCACCATTCGAACTATGTCCAAAATATGCCATTATTTATGTATATTGTTGGGAATGGAAAGATAAATGAAAGAGGCGGATATATCCATTTAACATACAGTATCTATGTTTATTATAAAAATGTTCTGCATGTCAAAATGAAAGACAACCCACACACCTATCCAGTGTGCGAACTATACCACGGTCTCCAGGGGAGCCGGGATC
>JAMFTG010000736.1:32500-112500 GCA_023974075.1 Chaenocephalus aceratus | reverse complement strand
AAATAAAAATTAAAAAAGTAACGGAAATAAAGATATAAAGGGAAAAAATATAAAATAAAAATAAAAATAATAATAAAGTAAAAATAATCAAGAAAATTAAATAAAATAAAAAATCATGAAATAAAATGGAAATAAAGTAAAGTTACATTTCAACATTTAAATAGCCGAAAAAATGGCCTACGAAAATAAATAAAGCAATATACTAATAATAGTAATATAATAAAATAAAATGTGTATTAAATACAATAAAATAAATAACATAATAAATTATACTTTTTTTTTAAACAATGCCTTCACAATAACAACATTTATGAATAATCTGCCATTTAAATCCTCTCTAAAACCATGTATTTTACTTCCCACTAACCCTCTTCCTCTTCCTCCTCTTCCTCCCCAGATTCCTGGCGCTGACCCAGTTCAGTCCGATCCACGCCCGGAAGGCGTTCCCGTGTTTCGACGAGCCGGTGTACAAAGCCACGTTCTCCGTGACGCTGCGGCACGACGCTCAGTACACGGCGCTGAGCAACATGCCGGAGGAGCGGAGCGCGCTGGAGGAGGACGGCGCCATCACCACGAGGTTCAGCCGCACGCCCAGGATGTCCACCTACTACCTGGCCTGGGCCGTGTGCAACTTCACCTTCAGGGAGACCACCAGCGACACCGGGGTCACGGTCAGTGAACGCACCACGTTAGGGACCACGGGGTTCCCTGTAATCTGTTCAGGTTCAAAACGCATAAAACGAAGCTCAACATTATCATTGTTCGACTAAAGATACATGTTTTGGTGACTTTATTGCGCAACTTCACCTCCAGGGAACGGCCAGGGAACGCAGTAACAGCTGATAGGGGTTCCTTTAATGCACCCTTTATATAATAATGCAGATTTAATGTTGCTTTTATCAGAATACCTTTATTCGTCCCACAGAGGGGACATGTACTTTTGTTACAGCAGAAAAGAGCCAAAGACAGCTAAATGTCCGGTTGAATCGAGCCCTGGTGCGGTTCGTTTGGGTCGGTGTGAACGCAGACCTCTGAAGTGAACCGGATTCTGGTCCGCTAAAAGAGGTGGTCTCGGAGCGCTTGCTAGTGAACTCTGGAGCGGTTCATGGCTGGTGTGAACGCAGTCCGCACCAACACATAGGAAGCGCAGTATCTACGAGTCACAAGAACGCGGATGTCTTCAAAAATCTTCAGCGAAAGAGTCTTTCAAGACATCCGCGGTTGTTTAGTTAAAGAGCGAAGCAGAATTAAGTGTTGAAAAGTGTCGTGTAAAGTAAAAATGCTCCGTCAGCATAAAAGTAAGAACACCTGTCGTCGGGGAAACGCCGTCCTGACTGCAGAACGTCTCTCATTGTGTTATAATGTTTTTTAACGGACGTTGTCTGATTATATAATCTTATGCGCGGGTCGCTAGTGTCCGTTGATCTCCAGACTAACAGCAGCATGAGAATAACCTGCTGAAAGTGCCGGTGCTCCATGGCGGAGGCTCCGGTAGACATTGCTGGGATTCGCGTTGTTACCCCCTTAATGTCTGACCAATGGGTGAACAGCATTTCCGAGCACATGACTTGCGTTTAAAGTTTATAGTTTGAGTGTTAATAATAATTACACAATTTACAAAATACACATCCTGTAACATCCTGTAACAGTTCTGAAGATATTTATATAATAATGCAAATGTAATGCAGGGAAAGCAAAACATACGTGTTTTTTGTGGCTTGTCTTTTCTATTACAATTTACACACAGATTTAAAAATATATATCATAAAGAGGACAATAAAAAAAGGAAAGACATTGTGATTTACGTATCTAATCATCTGCAGAGAAATGTTGCTTTTTAGGCTAAACATGATAGTTTTAAGTTTCACTACTTTTTGTGCTTTTTTTCAAATGATAGAATAAAACAAAACTTAATATATTCAGAAAATCACTTAATGTGTGGCACCTTCCTCCACATGACGACTGGCTCGACAGGAGAGCTCTGTGACGGCTCTTTGTCTCGATGTTACAGTAAGTCGGATAACGGCAGTATTTAAACGGTAATCAAGATCCAACTCCAGATCACTTTGGTTTCTTTATTAGAGATAATTAACTTCGGTACCGAGAGCAACACGCCTTCATGTCTTCCTTTTCTCCCAGCTGATCGCTCCTAACATGTGGAAATGGATAAGCATGCTCTAATTTAATAACACTACTGTAATATTAAAACTAATTCAACACACACTTCTGCCTTTGATTGAGTCAGTCACCATGGGAACTGTGCTTTGTTTTAGACTATATTATATATAACATTTTAGCACCATTGAAACTACGCAGAATTAGCCGTTAGCATCGTTCACATTGTATTCATTGATGTACAGACAGGTATCTCTAATTTACAACGCTAGATATAGTGAGTTACTGGGTGTTTCTCAATGTCGAGGACGCTTCCTTGGTAGGACATGTCCCTCCGAGTCAGATGCTTCAGAAGTGAGACAAGAATCCTTCCTAGCCTCGAAAAACGGAGAATGGTGGAACAGGCTAGCAGGTGTGCGTCATATGCGAGGCCCCGCCCTTAAATGGAGTGCAATTTCCGCCAAAGATTTTGAAATCGGTCCGCGCGCAAAGCATTGTGGGGATTTTAAGACCGCGGAGGATACACATGTGCGGCCTCGAAAATTTCCCGCTACGAAGTACGCCGGCCTCGGTAGAATTCCAAGCATCCTGGACATTGGAACAGTCCTTCGGTGGCACTCGATGACGTAGCATCCTTGAAATAGTGGCTTTGGAGCATCCTTCCTAGACAGTGAGAAACACCCACTGTGTGGACTCTGCTTTGTTTTTGCCTATATTTGCTCACATATTAGCATTGAAACGTAGCAGAATTAGCCGTTAGCATCTCATCTGGGCATCATAACTATTAACAACTTTAAAACTGAATAAAACCTAAACACGTGATAATTCTAAGGCAGGTTCTGCAGTTAGAAATAGTTGACTTTCCTCTGGTTTCTCCGTGTGTTCAGTGGCGTTTCTCAGCAGTGGATTAGAGATAATGATAACAGTGTGAAAGTGAAGGTCGTGCTGAATCTGAAAATATACGTATCGTGTGCGTTCACGTGGAACTGAGTCACGGCTCCACACGCAAGTGGATTTCTGTCTAATTGCTGTAATTGGACGCTGAGGGTTTTAATTGAGACCCAGCTGCTGCGCCGATAAGCTTCTAAACTACAATGAATGACCTGCAGGTGTCTTTAAGCACCTGAACGCACCTGTCCCTTTAACCTCACAACGTTTCGCTGCAACACAGGGAGATAACATATAATCACAATTTATAATTCAATCTAAAAGTCAAGTAATGCCGATCGCTGCATTTCCGAGCAAGTCTTTTCTTCTACGGCCCCTAAAGAACATTCATCAGCTAGTATTCAAATAGCTTAGAGATATACAACACACTTTAACTTTTTATTTTAATATAAATATTTGTATTATATTATTATTATTTTTTTATTGCACATTTATCTTTTTTATGTTTTTAATTAATTTAATTTTATGTATTATCTTATTGCACATTTTTACTTTAACTTGTTATGTTTTTATAAATATTTGTATTATATTATATATTTTTAATGCATATTTTTTCTTTACATTTTTCTTATATTTGACGCTTTATTGCACATTTTTACCCTTTCTTCCAGTGTTTTTTATTTATTGATTTATATTATTTAGAGTGGAATCTGCCCCGTCGCTCCTTTTCTTCTTCTATGGTACGTCTGCGTCTGAACACACACACACACACACACACGCGTTAATCATTATAACAACACTTCCCTGCGATGAGGCATTAATGGGTTTTCCAGGAGATCCCGACGTTCCCGTTTCCCCTCGGCCGAAGCTTTTTGAAGCTGTTCCAAGATCTGAGAGAGATTAGAGAATAATTGGTGATTCAAACACTTCGTGCTGTGAGAAATATCACTCCGAGACATTACGCCGTTCATCGAGCGCCCTGCCGCCGGGAGCATCATCACGATAATTCAATGAATGGTCAAAAACAGCTTTGACTGGACGCTACAGTTAAAGTGTGTAAACTCGTGCACTAAATCCTCACAGACTCTAATTCAAAAGTGAAAATGATCTCGCTCAACCGTCAAATGTCGCTTCCTCACAGGTTTCCCGCCCAAAGCAAATCGTAATTAAAATCAATCAAGTTGCAAGAAAAACAAACCGTTAATCTTACGTACGTTCAGAAATAAGAAGTGATTTTTGGGTAATTTTATTACAGGTTTACATTTAGACAGGAATCAGCTGTTTTTTAAATGTATTATTTCAAAGGTTATTTATTTGTTGTTAAATCCTTTTAAAGGTCTACATACAATAATGACAAGGGTTTTAATATTTATTTATTTTTGTAGATGTTATGGAAATGTTAAGGTCTTCATTTAAAATGAGAATACTTTTTTGGAGATTTTAATCATAATAATAATGCATTTTATTTATAGGGCGCTTTTCTAGTAACTCAAAGACACTTCACAAAGTAAATATTCATACGAACAACACTTAGAATGCATAAAGCACAGCTGAGTGTTACGTAACGAAGCATCCGTTTGAAGACGAGATTTAATTGAGGGTGTTTGTACTGGAGGAACAGAGTGTGTGTGTGTGTGTGGTCTAGTATTACTATACTAGTGGGGACCTACATCTGTTTACATAGTCACGTGTGGGGACTGGCTTCCCTTATGGGGACAAATTGGAGGTCCCCATAAGGGGGATCATTAATTTTAGGGTGAAGACTTGGTTATGGTTAAGGTTAGGATAAGTCTCCAGGAAACGCATGTAAGTCAATGTTGTGTGTGTGTGTGTGTGTGTGTGTGTGTGTGTGTGTGTGTGTGTGTGTGTGTGTGTGTGTGTGTGTGTGTGTGTGTGTGTGTGTGTGTGTGTGTGTGTGTGTGTGTGTGTGTGTGTGTGTGTGTGTGTGTGTGTGTGTGTGTGTGTGTGTGTGTGTGTGTGTGTGTGTGTGTGTGTGTGTGTGTGTGTGTGTGTGTGTGTGTGTGTGTGTGTGTGTGTGTGTGTGTGTGTGTGTGTGTGTGTGTGTGTGTGTGTGTGTGTGTGTGTGTGTGTGTGTGTGTGTGTGTGTGTGTTTCTGTTGGACTGTTTAAATCAGAATATTGTGCAGGAGCGTTCAGGTCCTCTGTGTTTTACAGCGCTCGGATTAAAACCTGCTGGAGCCTGAAGGCACCACAGCCTGTCTGTTTGGAGAGCGTCCTCCTCCTCCTCCTCCTCCTCCTCCTCCTCCTCCTCCTCCTCCTCCTCCTCCTCCTCATATGTCGTAATGAAACAAAGCAAAATGTCTTCTTCATGTCCTTTGAAGCAGATTCTCTGACGGACGCATTCTTCTCCGGCCTCTTTATAGAAAACACTCAGAATAAAAACAGGATGTTCCCGAGCTGCAGAAAGCGGTGTTTCTTCGTGATCGCCGGACACGGAGAGAAATGTGTTTCTGCCTCGCTGGAAATCTGGAAGTGTCTGTTTTACCAGAGCTGCTGTTACCGATCTAAATACGTCAAAGGAGACGTATCGACGCTATCTAGTGTTTATTTACGGGTTATTTTAATTACATTTTAACCGTAACTCTAAATAATTCCACAATTTGATATCAACAAAATACAATTAATTTAAAAAATGTATGACGATTAATTATACTTTAAAAAACAGTTTTATTAAGTAACTTTGTACACACTGATATACACCTGAACATCAGCAGGAGAGGACTCTTTAAAGTAGAGACACTACGTACTGATATACACCTGAACATCAGCAGGAGAGGACTCTTTAAAGTAGAGACACTACATACTGATATACACCTGAACATCAGCAGGAGAGGACTCTTTAAAGTAGAGACACTACGTACTGATATACACCTGAACATCAGCAGGAGAGGACTCTTTAAAGTAGAGACGCTACATACTGATATACACCTGAACATCAGCAGGAGAGGACTCTTTAAAGTAGAGACACTACATACTGATATACACCTGAACATCAGCAGGAGAGGACTCTTTAAAGTAGAGACACTACATACTGATATACACCTGAACATCAGCAGGAGAGGACTCTTTAAAGTAGAGACACTACATACTGATATACACCTGAACATCAGCAGCAGAGCACTCTTTAAAGTAGAGACACTATATACTGATATACACCTGAACATCAGCAGGAGAGGACTCTTTAAAGTAGAGACACTACATACTGATATAAATAAATAAATTTAGCAGCAGCTTTCAAAAGAAATTCTAAAGTGCTTTGAAAAACAGATAATTAGAAGAAGTAGGGCAACGAATTGTGGCGCACACTTTCTTTTATTAGAAATGATCAAGCATGCTCAAACACAACAAACCCAGCCCTGCTCCCACTGCGTTTCCACGGCGATAGCTCAGCGTGGAAAACTAAAATGTTCGCCTGTTCGTGCGTTTGATTGCCATCGTTCTCTCTGAGAGCGTGCACCTGCCGTTTGTTTCACAGTTTTACACAATTTACCCCGAAATGTCTCATCAGAAATCAGCGTGATTATCAGGACGAAGACTTCCTGTTGCTCGAGCACTCTCACGATTCACCGTCATGATATACAACTCACCAAAAGTTATACAAGCTTGTAGTTTCCAAACATTTTGAACTGGGAATTAAAACCTCCGGATGAAAGTGCACTGTATGACGGCCTCAAACACCCTCACCTATACTCACTTATATTAGCCTGTTTCATTCACTTTAGTCATACTGAGTCTCTTTGTTAGGGATGGGTATCATTTTAAATGTATCGATTCCGATTTCGATTCCGGTTCTTATCGATTCCCCGTTTTCGATTCCAAAATTGTAAAAGAAAGAGGTCGTAACAAAAATATCTTTATTCTTTTAAGCTTTAACTGACATTTTTACAAATACAAAATATACATGCAATACAATAGCTGTGCTTTATTTTAACTGAGCTACGCCTGTGGCCAGCTATTAACAGGCTTTACACTGAGCCTTGTCTTTCTCTTTCTTAGTGTAGTGGAGCCTCACTTCAGAGCGTCCCATCTTTGGTGTTATGAAGTGACTGAGCTCGTGAACTGTCTACGGGGGGGCGGGGGGAGCCTCGCTGCGGGGCAACTGTGGACCTCTGTCGCCTGTCAGCGCAACTTACATGATGCCGTTTAAAAACCATAAGGGCGGTGCCGGTCGTCAACTGCCCGCTGACGACCGGCAGTTCTGTGATTCTCCAGAACACACAGATGGCCAGTTCGCCCATACCCTGTATTCCACCGGGTCACCGCGGCGCAGACGGACCCGGTGGAATACAGGGTTTACTGCGTTTCGGAACCGTTAAGCAGAACCAAAATTATGTATTTTGTATGGGTACCCGGTACCCGGCATGTTCTTATTGGTTCTCACCTGGAACCGAGTTTCGGTTTCCAACCCTACTCTTTGTAGTCATTTTGAGTCTCTTTGTAGTCATTTTGTGTCCCTTTGTAGTCATTTTGAGTCCCTTTGTAGTCATTATGAGTCTCTTTGTAGTCATTTTGAGTCTCTTTGTAGTCATTTTGAGTCTCTTTGTAGTCCTTTTGTGTCCCTTTGTAGTCATTTTGAGTCCCTTTGTAGTCATTATGAGTCTCTTTGTAGTCATTTTGAGTCTCTTTGTAGTCATTTTGTGTCCCTTTGTAGTCATTTTGAGTCCCTTTGTAGTCATTATGAGTCTCTTTGTAGTCATTTTGTGTCACTTTGTAGTCATTTTGAGTCTCTTTGTAGTCATTATGAGTCTCTTTGTAGTCATTTTGAGTCTCTTTGTAGTCATTTTGAGTCCCTTTGTAGTCATTATGAGTCTCTTTGTAGTCATTTTGAGTCTCTTTGTAGTCATTTTGAGTCTCTTTGTAGTAATTTTGAGTCCCTTTGTAGTCATTTTGAGTCTCTTTGTAGTCTCTTTGTAGTCATTTTGAGTCTCTTTGTAGTCATTTTGAGTCTCTTTGTAGTCATTTTGAGTTTCTTTGTCGTCATTTTGTGTCTCTTTGTAGTCATTTGAGTCTCTTTGTCGTCATTTTGAGTCTCTTTGTAGTCATTTTGAGTCTCTTTGTAGTCATTGTGTGTCTCTTTGTAGTCATTTTGAGTCTCTTTATAGTCATTTTGAGTCTCTTTATAGTCATACTATGTCTCTTTGTAGTCATTTTGAGTCTCTTTGTAGTCATTTTGAGTCTCTTTGTAGTCATACTATGTCTCTTTGTAGTCATTTTGAGTCTCTTTGTAGTCATTTTGTGTGTCTTTGTAGTCATTTTGAGTCTCTTTGTAGTCATTTTGAGTCTCTTTATAGTCATTTTGAGTCTCTTTGTAGTCATTTTGTGTCTCTTTGTAGTCATTGTGTGTCTCTTTGTAGTCATTTTGAGTCCCTTTGTAGTCATTGTGTGTCTCTTTGTAGTCATTTTGAGTCTCTTTGTAGTCATTTTGAGTCCCTTTGTAGTCATTTTGAGTCTCTTTGTAGTCATTTCGAGTCTCTTTGTAGTCTCTTTGTAGTCATTATGAGTCCCTTTGTAGTCATTTTGAGTCTCTTTGTAGTCATTTTGAGTCCCTTTGTAGTCATTTTGAGTCTCTTTGTAGTCATTTCGAGTCTCTTTGTAGTCTCTTGTAGTCATTATGAGTCCCTTTGTAGTCATTTTGAGTCTCTTTGTAGTCATTTTGAGTCTCTTTGTAGTCATTTTGAGTCTCTTTGTAGTCATACTGTGTCTCTTTGTAGTCATTATGAGTCTCTTTGTAGTCATACTATGTCTCTTTGTAGTCATTTTGTGTCTCTTTGTAGTCATTTTGAGTCTCTTTGTAGTCATACTATGTCTCTTTGTAGTCATTTTGTGTCTCTTTGTAGTCATACTGTGTCTCTTTGTAGTCATTTTGTGTCTCTTTGTAGTCATACTGTGTCTCTTTGTAGTCATGTTGTGTCTCTTTGTAGTCATTTTGAGTCTCTTTGTAGTCATGTTGTGTCTCTTTGTAGTCATTTTGAGTCCCTTTGTAGTCATTTTGAGTCTCTCTGTAGTAATTTTGAGTCTCTTCGTAGTCATTTTGAGTCTCTTTGTAGTCATACCGTGTCTCTTTGTAGTCATACCGTGTCTCTTTGTAGTCATTTTGAGTCTCTTTGTAGTCATTTTGAGTCGCTCTGTAGTCATTTTGAGTCCCTTTGTAGTCATTTTGAGTCTCTTTGTAGTCATTTTGAGTCCCTTTGTAGTCATTTTGAGTCTCTTTGTAGTCATTTTGAGTCTCTTTGTAGTCATTTTGAGTCCCTCTGTAGTCATTTTGAGTCCCTTTGTAGTCATTTTGAGTCTCTTTGTAGTCATTCTGAGTCTCTCTGTAGTCATTTTGAAATCCCTTTGTAGTCATTTTGAGTCCCTTTGTAGTCATTTTGTGTCTCTTTGTAGTCATTTTGAGTCTCTTTGTAGTCATTTTGAAATCCCTTTGTAGTCATTTTGAGTCCCTTTGTAGTCATTTTGAGTCTCTTTGTAGTCATTTTGTGTCTCTTTGTAGTCATACTGTGTCTCTTTGTAGTCCTTTTGTGTCTCTTTGTAGTCATGTTGTGTCTCTTTGTAGTCATTATGAGTCTCTTTGTAGTCATTTTGAGTCCCTTTGTAGTCATTTTGAGTCCCTTTGTAGTCATTTTGAGTCTCTTTGTAGTCATTTTGTGTCTCTTTGTAGTCATACTGTGTCTCTTTGTAGTCCTTTTGTGTCTCTTTGTAGTCATGTTGTGTCTCTTTGTAGTCATTTTGAGTCTCTTTGTAGTCATTTTGAGTCCCTTTGTAGTCATTTTGAGTCCCTTTGTAATCATTTTTTGTGTCTCTTTGTAGTCATTGGGTGTCTCTTTGTAGTCATTTTGTGTCTCTTTGTAGTCATACTGTGTCTGTGGTTGTTTTGTCTCTATTCATAGTCATAGTGAGACTCTTTCGTTCACCTTGTAGACATTTTGCTTCTCTTTGTACAGTTTTTGAGTGTCTTTGAATACCTACTGTCTCTTTGTAGTCGTTTTAGTTTTGTGTCACTTAGTGGTTTTGATATTTTCGTTCGTGGCTGTTGCACCTTGTTGTAGACGTTTTTGTTTCCCATTATGATCTTCCAGTAACTTGTGGTTGTTTTACGCCTCCTCATAGTCCTAGTTCATCTTTGTAGTCTTTAACCCTCCTTTTTAGTCATCGTATGTGGTCATTTTGAGTCTTTTCCTAGTTGGTCCGAAGGTCAGTGATACCCTGATGCTTGATGTACAGTCCAGACGTTGTTTCTTGATATCGTCGGTTCCTCTCTGCTGCCTTTATGTTCTCGCTGCCGTCAACAATCATCTCTTGTGTCTTGTTGACATTAACAGAGGGACTGTTATCCTCTCTTCTGTCTCTCTTCATCACCTCTATGTCTTCTTCAGAGTGATCATCCGATCGGACAGCCGCAGTCTCGGGTCAGCAGTGTTTGATATGGAGGGAGTAAAGACAGTCTGTTGATCTCAAAGTCAAGGATACATATATATACGCCGGTGGGGGGAGAGTGTGTGTGTGTGTGTGTGTGTGTGTGTGTGTGTGTGTGTTGGTCTCCGCACTCATATCAGTTGCTAAACCATCCATCAAATTACTGTGGCAACCGAGCGTCCGTCACCCCATCCATCATCCAAGGGCGACAGCAAGAGATGTCACGGGCGAGGGGAGAGATAACAAGGGGAGAGGAGAAGGGGAGGAGGGGAGATAAGGAGGAAATGAGGACACTGAAGATGAGAAATGAGAATTAATTGAGAATAGGGAATAGTAATGTTTTGTGTTTGAGCGTTTATCGGCCGCTGAATGCCCGGAGTTTGAATTATCTTCAGCTCCGAGGACAAAATGTCACCTTTAGATCTTCTGCTCCTCGTTTAATGGGCTAATTTACCTCTTATCAAGAATACCTGCGCTGGAAACACATCGCTGCTGGGCTGCACTCTATCATTTAAATGCTAAGGGTTGAGTCTTTTATTTTGAAGGGTACAGGCTAAAAAACATCCATTCCTACTTCACCTTTTGCTTCTTAAAGGGTTGATGTGTTTAAAATGTCAGCATCAGAAATACTTTATTCGTGCCCATGCAAACATTTGATTTTGTTAATCCATTTAGGACATTCAATTAAATTAATGATATTTAAACAAATGTGTGTTTAAATGGCAGTATGCACATTACATCACATGTCACTCGTTAGACGCTTTTCTCCAAAGCCACTTACTCAATACTGTGGGCAATCCCCACAGGAGCACTTTGGGGAGAAGTGTCTCAGGGACACAACGACATGCTGACTACAGTGGGGTTTGAACCTGCGCCACACGCCATAACATAACAATATAAAAGCACTTACACAAGCTTGAATTACTCTTTTAAATATGTCATGTTGTCTTTTTTCCATCGCTATGCTATGCTAAGCTAACTCGATCCAATATGGATTCGGAATATGCTCGAATTATGTATATCTGATTTCCCTACTTTTCGGAGCTACACTTTTCTATTTCAAGACAACGTTGTCCATATTAGAAGGGAAGTTTGACAAGGCTAATGTGTAGCGCTTCATTTCTAACAGTGCGGGTCATGATTACGGTTGTTGACTGCCACACTGAACATTTATTCAGCAAGAATAAAGGTTTTTCTGCAGGGAAGTGATGATTGACAGTGCTTGGATTGTGGTCATTAAACACTGAGTGCATTCTCACAGTGGCCAATAAGCGATTTCCCCTTAATTGCAGATGAATTAGAAGCAGGCTGTTACTGGAGTCTCTTGTCTTTGTTTGAACAGTACTTTACGTTTCCTTGTTTTCTGATCGGCTCCATTCTGTGGTGATAACTGTCCTGTTTTTCTGTTAATCTATTTCACATTAAAAGCTCTGCTGCACTTTGGAGGGGAATGATGTGCTCTCCTCGCTGGAAGGATGTCATAGAGAGGACAGTGTTTCAATAACATTAGTTTAATTCAAAATGGCAAAGTAGGATCTGGACATAATGTAAGTCAAATTATTTCATTTACACACCAGTATTGGGGCACTTTCGGGGCGGTGGAGGCGAAGTCGATAGGGACTTGGCTTGGCAACTGGAAGATCACCAGTTCAAGTCCCGGCAAGACCAAGTGCTACCGAGGTGTCCCTGAGCAAGGCACCGTTCCCCACACTGCTCCCCGGGCGCATTTCAAAATGGCAGCACACTGCTCCTAACACTAGGATGGGTCGAATGCAGAGAAACCGTTTCCCCACGGGGATTAATAAAAGTATATTAAATATCAAAATCTTTCTTCCAGACTTAATTGGTTAGTATAGTTTCTATTGGATGGATTGACACATTTATACGGACGTTTGTGGTCTCCAGAAAATGAATACGACTGACTTTGGTCTTCATCTGCCTTTCTTCTATTGCCACTATTAGGTGTTGTTTTGTGTCTTGATTGACATATCTTTAAAATAATGTAACATGTTGACATGAAGATTGGTACATACATTCGTGTTCCCCAGAGGATGAATCCTAGTGACGTTGGTAATTCTGTGCCTTTCTTCTATTGCCACCAATAAGCAGCAATGTATTGCTTTGACTGAAATAGTATCAGTATCTATTGGATAGTATCCATAGGACCGACTGACATGGAGTCTAGTGTACACATTCGTGTTCCCCAGAGGATGAATCCTAGTGACGTTGGTAATTCTGTGACTTTCTTCTATTGCCACCAATAAGCAGCAATGTATTGCTTTGACTGAAATAGTATCAGTATCTATTGGATAGTATCCATAGGACCGACTGACATGGAGTCTAGTGTCCACATTCATGGTCCCCAGAGGACGAATACTAGACTTCGCTGATCGTCTGACTGCTTAAAGTGCCACCATCAGGCAGTTTTATTTGTTTTGATTGAAATATCTCAATAACTGCTCGATAGATTGCCATCAACTTTGGTAAAACCATTGATGGTTACCTCGGGATGAGTTATAGGAAATGGTGATTATCAGACTTGTCATCTTGTGCCATCATTGGGTCAATGTTTCAATTGAGCACCACTTTGGTTTTTCCTCTCTTTCTGTTGCCAGCTAGTATTTGAACTCTTGTCTCTTGAATATTGAATTGCATATGTTCTCCAAGATATGGCTTTATAGGAAAATGAATGGTGACATTTCTGTGATTTGTGCAAAACACTTGACGAAGAATATTCGCCATATCTTGATTTAAAGACAACCTAATTCCCCTTCATCCATCCTTATGCTAAAATGCCAAACGGAGCCCAGAATGCATTGGGTGAGAGTCAGGAAACACCCTAAACGTATCACCAGAGCGATGAAACATGACCAACAGCCTTTCACCTAGGGCCAATTAAAAGTTTCCGCACCAGCTGTTTTTTAGTCGACACTTGGCGGTTCAGGTTTAAACCCCAGACCTTCCTGCAGAACTATCACTGAGCCACCGTGCCGTGGTTTGACTGAAGCAGCATATTTCAGCCCTGGGAGGCATATTGAATGTACATATGATGGTACTTTGAAGTGTACGTCACACCAACTCCCCGAAGCAAAATGTAATGCGTCTGGTTTCTCCTCGCCTGCGAAACATGATTGAGGAATCCTCAGGAGAAGATTCTCAATTCGCCGGCCGCTTGACAGTCCGCTGAAAGAAGCTACGATTTGAATAAAGCCTCTACTCTCTGAGCAGACATTCACTCTGCGGCTGCCGAGCTCTGAGATGAGTTCAGGTGGAGGGAGGAGAATGAGAAGAGCTTTACAAGTTAGAATTCTTATTGAAAAATCAGTCCTGCTGGGAAAACTGAGAGGAGGAACAGGATGGTGATGAAGTGTAGTTTTAGTGGTTGTGTAACAATGTATGTATTATGCATGTCTCCTGTTAAGCCCCGAGCCTGTTTTTCAGGTCTCAGGCTCGAAAATGACATTCCCAGAACAAATGACCATATCTTCCCTTCGAACAGGGGAATATTAATAATCTTTTTCGTCAAAGTAATGATACACCTGTGAGTTGGATGTAGAAGTTTCAGAATCAATATAGATGTTTTTATTTTAAAGTAAATTCAGATTGAACACAGTAAAAAAATGTAAATGATAGTGTCCGTCCAAAAAAAAAAAGATACTTATAGTGAAAACCACCATTGAATGATGGGATGGTAGACTAAAAGCTTTAGGAATCAGAACTACAACATATAATAAGTACCCTGTATCAAGATTGATGCAAAACAAGTGCAATTTGACCTTTTTAGAGAGATTTAGCAACAACAAACCCACTTCTGGGGTCATTTGGGTGGATTTGACCTATCTCTGGCCCCCCTTGCTCGATTTTGCTGATTGACATCTCTTTCTAACCGTCAGAGCCAATGGAATCGAGGGGAACTCCCACATACTCCTTATTTGGTAATGTGTGTGTGAGAGACTGACGCATAGCCAAAACCGGAAGCTGCGATAACTCTGGTGGCTACCATTAGCAGCTAACTTTTACTCTCCGATTTTTACATAAAAATGGAATTATGGATTATAAATAAAATGATTCCACAGAAACATTATCAACCTATGGATTAACCGATTCAGCCGCATTTTTTCTCGTTTTAATGCTGAACACGTCTTTTGATCAGATTGACAGCTACGGTGAGACGATCTCCCGTAAAAGCTATATATATATATATATTAGATATATATACCTAAATAATCTGTGGAACCTCAGCTTTAATCGGATATCTTGTATGTGCAGCTACGATAAGTAATAAGGGTACTTTTATCTTGAGTTCTGTGCCAAAGTGCGTTAGCATTTTTCGCTCAGGGGTCATTTAGATGCTTCTAATAAGACTTGTGTTTTGTTTTGGTAAAAATGGTTTGTATCGTCAGTTAGCTGAGATTCTCCCGTAAATCTGGTATAACACATTAATAGGTTCTTAAATATTACGATCCCCTGAGACACAGTGTCGTGAAAAAAAGAAGGATTTAGATATTTTAATGTAAACTTGCAGTTTGTATTGGTAATATAGTGTATGGTGCTAACACCTGAATGATTTAACGATTTAATTTACGTGACAAGAGTTTCTACTGAATTGTTAAACTGTGAGATTCCCCTGATTTGGATGTGATGAGAGAGACTATATTAATGTTTGTACTGTGTTGTCAAGACTGATGTTTCCCTCAGATCTAGACAGCCTCCGAAAGTTTAATTTCAGCCTCACAGTATACATGATAATTACCTCCAGCTCACACCATCCACAGCTGGTGATGTTTTCAATTAATTTAGTAAAAGTGACGGTTGGTGCCAGATTTAAATTAGAAACCCCACATCACTCTTTACTAATTAACAAGATTGAGACAGTGCTACAAATCACACTGAATGTTACTTTCTACTTTTAGTACACACTGGTGCACGCAGTATGCATGAGTTGGCTCAGACTTCTTTGTCCTTTTATTGCAATTTTATCTTTGACCCTTTTTGCTCATAAAATTGTGGGCGAAATAGCCGGAGAAGCGTTGATCTCAAAACACAGATTTCGACCTAATGGTGGAGCTAGAGCAGTGCTTCTCAAAGTGTGGTCCGCGGTGGTGAGCGCCCCCTAGTGGTCCGTGAGTATATTGGTACAATTTCACATTTTAAATAAATTAATAAATTAAAGTTGTACGCACTCTCGCGGGAATATCTCCGCAATGGAGCGAGCTTAAGTTTCACTTTCGATGGTACGATATAGCCCAGCGCAACACCTTTATCACACATGTTGCCACTTGTTTGTACCATTTTCAGGCGATTTGTAATCTGTTCTAGAAAAACGATGTGATTTTGGATATTTGTGGAGTTAGGTGGTCCGCGAGTGTTTTTTTATTGGTTAAGTCCTTGGTATGAAAAAGTTTGAGAAACCCTGAGCTAGAGGAACAGTCAGAGTATTACCAGGTTTGGTGCAGTTCGTCCTCATGAAACCATGAATGTCTGCTTGTCTTTTCATAGACATCCATCCATGCAATATCTGTGGAGATAATCTTGAATCCAGAGCTGACAAAACAGCGCCAGAACTAGGGATGCATATCGTTGACTTTTTTACGATACCGATACCACTGAACGATACCGATACTCAACCGATACATATCGTGATACTTTGAAAATGTATCATCCCTCAATGACTCCCATGAAGCACTTTAAGATATAGTTAACATGTCAAATGAATATTAAATTCAGTTGTGGGACTTCTTGGACCTTTCAGTACTGAACAAACAATGAAAGATACATAAGAAATATGAAGAAAACCGATTATGGAATATCTTTTATAACACATCAGGTGTGCCGCGGGAATAGCACATCTTGTCAATGCAACAGACCGTTATCGCACCGTTATAATTAATGTTAAACCTGAGATTCGACTAGAGAACCAATACATAATAGAATAAAGGTCATGAGATCTCAACAAATCTCATCTTTAAAATCAACATTTGCCTTCACTGGTGAGAGAAAACAAACCACAGTTCATTTGTGGGACTTACCTTTCTAGTATTGAACAAACAATGAAAAATATATAAAATATGAAGAAAAACGATTATGCAATCTAATTTATAACACCCGCCATCACGGGCCACGGACTCGCTTTTAAAATTAATTAAAAAAATTTTAATTTTTTTTTATCGAAACCGGATCTGATTTCTGTACGGTATACCGTAGCCACCAGTAACCGGTATTTCGGTAATACCGGATACCGGTATGCATCTCTAGCCAGAACGGAAATAGATGTTGTAACATTTGAATAAATACCACACATTTGACCTCATGGTGGCGCTAGAAGAAAAGTAAGAGGATCACCAAATTCTGTGGGGTTAATCCTAATGAAACAATGAATGTCTTTTTTAAAATGTCATAGACTTCTATTAAATAGTTGTGAGATATTACGGTCGGGATCTGCCTAAAAAATCTCCCGAAACAAACTGATGTCAAGACATTTCAGTCAAAACCACAACATTCAACCTCACGGTGGCGCTAGAGGAACGATCACCGAATTCACCGGGGGTTAATCCTCATGGACCCATAAACATTTCATAGACATCCATGCAATAGTTGTTGAGATATTTCAGTCTGAAACTGACTGACAATGTTCTGTTGACTTTGTATCAAATCACTTCACCTGTAAATTCTGCTTTATGTTCAACGCAGTGTGACACTTTGTTTTCCTTTGTGTGTGTGTGCAGTTCAACTGGAGCTTTATGTGATACACACACACACACACACACACACACACACACACACACACACACACCAATGTGTTTTTACAGCCGAGTGAAAACAGAATTTATTAAAGTGGAAGTGAAACCAAGAGAGAGATAGCAGAGTGACATTACAGAGACAATACTGTGTGTGTGTGTGTGTGTGTGTGTGTGTGTGTGTGTGTGTGTGTGTGTGTGTGTGTGTGTGTGTGTGTGTGTGTGTGTGTGTGTGTGTGTGTGTGTGTGTGTGTGTGTGTGTGTGTGTGTGTGTGTGTGTGTGTGTGTGTGTGTGTGTGGGTGTGTGTGTGTGTGTGTGTGTGTGGGTGTGGGTGTGTGTGTGTGTACTTGGATGTGTGTGTAAGTGTGTTTGCATGCATCCACGCACATCTGTTTTGTGTAAAAGATGATATGAGTTGTGAATATGTAATTTATCGTGTGTGTGTGTGTGCAGGTGTCTACTATAGCTTCCGTCTTTATATGGAAAATATGACTTGTCTATTTTATCTGTGTGTGTGTGTGTGTGTGTGTGTACTCGCTTCCAATCTTTATGTGAAAGATGATATGAGTCGTGAGTGTGTGCTTTATCTTTGTGTATTTGTGTGAGTGTGTGTGTGTGTGTGTGTGTGTGTGTGTGTGTGTGTGTGTGTGTGTGTGTGTGTGTGTGTGTGTGTACTCGCTTCCATCTTTATGTGAAAGATGATATGAGTCGTGAGTGTGTGCTTTATCTTTGTGTATTTGTGTGAGTGTGTGTGTGTGAGTGTGTGTGTGTGTGTGTGTGTGTGTGTCTCTCTGTCGTCCTTCAGCTGACAGTGAAGTGGTTTGTCTCACCCTGACAGAAAGCCATCCAACACACACACACACACACACGTTGTTTGCCCACTTACTGCAGATGATATATATGCGTATCGATCACTGACAGCAGCTGTGTGTGTGTGTCAGTGTGTGTGTGTGTGTGTGTCAGTGTGTGTGTGCGTGCGTGCGTGTGTGTGTCAGTGTGTGTGCGTGTGTGTGTTAGAGTGTGATTGATGGGTGACGCTGATTAAGTGCTGCATCTCTCACACGGACAGGAGGAGAGAATAATGTCAGCAGAGTTACAGCTGATCGTCAGGGTTACGGAGGGCGTGGAAGCTCACAATCTGTGTGTATATTTTGTCATTTGTAAATGGACTGCATTTATACAGTGGTCCACTTATCACTTATTTCTGTGTTGGTCCCTGAAGGCACCATCGCCCCGCTACAAGGGGATCCATGTGATTTTGGATTAAAGTAGAAAATAATCTCTCTCTCAAACTAACATTTATGAAACTGACACGTTTAGTTCAGCGGAATCATCTCCACATATTAAAAAGCACTTTGTGATTTCTGAAGTGAAAAGCTAATGTTAGGAGGAACTACATTTCACTGCAGTCAGTGAATGAATCCAGATTATAGGACTCTCAGTATTTATGACCAGAGGTGGGAAGTAGTGGAGTACACATACTTCGTTACTGTACTTAAGTACATGTTTCTGGTATCAGTACTTTACTACACTACTTATTTACTTTGACTTCTCACATGTTGAACCCAAATACCTGTACTTTCTACTTCTTACATGTTGAACCCAAATACCTGTACTTTCTACTTCTTACATGTTGAACCCAAATACCTGTACTTTCTACTTCTTACATGTTGAACACAAATACTTGTACTTTCTACTTCTCACATGTTGAACTCAAATACCTGTACTTTCTACTTCTCACATGTTGAACACAAATACTTGTACTTTCTACTTCTCACATGTTGAACTCAAATACCTGTACTTTCTACTTCTCACATGTTGAACCCAAATACCTGTACTTTCTACTTTGTACATGTTGAACTCAAATACCTGTACTTTCTACTTCTTACATGTTGAACACAAATACCTGTACTTTCTACTTCTCTCATGTTGAACTCAAATACCTGTACTTTCTACTTCTCACATGTTGAACTCAAATACCTGTACTTTCTACTTCTTACATGTTGAACACAAATACCTGTACTTTCTACTTCTTACATGTTGAACCCAAATACCTGTACTTTCTACTTCTTACATGTTGAACTCAAATACCTGTACTTTCTACTTCTCTCATGTTGAACCCAAATACCTTTACTTTCTACTTCTTACATGTTGAACACAAATACCTGTACTTTCTACTTCTCTCATGTTGAACTCAAATACCTGTACTTTCTACTTCTTACATGTTGAACCCAAATACCTGTACTTTCTACTTCTTACATGTTGAACTCAAATACCTGTACTTTCTACTTCTCACATGTTGAAACACAAATACCTGTACTTTCTACTTCTTACATGTTGAACTCAAATACCTGTACTTTCTACTTCTCACATGTTGAACACAAATACCTGTACTTTCTACTTCTTACATGTTGAACTCAAATACCTGTACTTTCTACTTCTTACATGTTGAACACAAATACCTGTACTTACTACTTCTCACATGTTGAACACAAATACCTGTACTTTCTACTTCTTACATGTTGAACTCAAATACCTGTACTTTCTACTTCTTACATGTTGAACACAAATACCTGTACTTACTACTTCTCACATGTTGAACACAAATACCTGTACTTTCTACTTCACATGTTGAACTCAAATACCTGTACTTTCTACTTCTTACATGTTGAACACAAATACCTGTACTTTCTACTTCTTACATGTTGAACACAAATACCTGTACTTTCTACTTCTCACATGTTGAACTCAAATACCTGTACTTTCTACTTCTTACATGTTGAACACAAATACCTGTACTTTCTACTTCTTACATGTTGAACTCAAATACCTGTACTTTCTACTTCTCACATGTTGAACTCAAATACCTGTACTTTCTACTTCTCACATGTTGAACACAAATACCTGTACTTTCTACTTCTCTCATGTTGAACCCAAATACCTGTACTTTCTACTTCTTACATGTTGAACTCAAATACCTGTACTTTCTACTTCTCACATGTTGAACTCAAATACCTGTACTTTCTACTTCTCACATGTTGAACCCAAATACCTGTACTTTCTACTTCTTACATGTTGAACACAAATACCTGTACTTTCTACTTCTCACATGTTGAACCCAAATACCTGTACTTTCTACTTCTCACATGTTGAACCCAAATACCTGTACTTTCTACTTCTCACATGTTGAACACAAATACCTGTACTTTCTACTTCTCACATGTTGAACACAAATACTTGTACTTTCTACTTCTTACATGTTGAACTCAAATACCTGTACTTTCTACTTCTCACATGTTGAACACAAATACTTGTACTTTCTACTTCTTCCATGTTGAACTCAAATACCTGTACTTTCTACTTCTCACATGTTGAACTCAAATACCTGTACTTTCTACTTCTCACATGTTGAACTCAAATACCTGTACTTTCTACTTCTTACATGTTGAACTCAAATACCTGTACTTTCTACTTCTTACATGTTGAACTCAAATACCTGTACTTTCTACTTCTTACATGTTGAACTCAAATACCTGTACTTTCTACTTCTCACATGTTGAACACAAATACCTGTACTTTCTACTTCTTACATGTTGAACTCAAATACCTGTACTTTCTACTTCTTACATGTTGAACTCAAATACCTGTACTTTCTACTTCTTACATGTTGAACTCAAATACCTGTACTTTCTACTTCTCACATGTTGAACACAAATACCTGTACTTTCTACTTCTTACATGTTGAACTCAAATACCTGTACTTTCTACTTCTTACATGTTGAACTCAAATACCTGTACTTTCTACTTCTTACATGTTGAACACAAATACCTGTACTTACTACTTCTCACATGTTGAACACAAATACCTGTACTTTCTACTTCTTACACTTTGAACACACATACCTGTACTTTCTACTGAAGTACACTTCAAGTTCTTTACTTTCACTTGAGTAAAGAAGTTTAGTCAGTACTTCTACTTTCACTAGAGTATTTTTACACACGAGTATCTGTACTTCTACTCGAGTACAGGATGTGTGTACTCTTGCCCTCTCTGCTGATAAGACTGATTTATCCCGCTTACTTTCCCGCAGAATAATGAATGGATGCGTTCCACGTTCAGGTGAAACACACGTTGAACAGTTGACTTCACGTTATCTCTGTTGCGTCAGAAAGCCCATTTACTCTGCAAATTGCTTTTAGCTGATAAATGTACTGAGATGGAATCGATGTCTTTGTGTCTGTCGGCCTGAAAGAGTCGGGCGATCAGATGGAATCGATGTCTTGTCTTCGCTAGTCGATATCTTGTCGGCCTGAAAGAGTCGGGCGATAGAAACACTTTGCAGTCGCTGAAGTGAAACGCTTTCTGACAGCTGAGTGAAACCGCAGTCGCAAATAAGTTGCTATCAGAGCCAGTTAAAAATATCGAGTAAAAGGTTTTTGATTTCAGAGGCTGAGAAGGGAACGTCTCTCAAGTGGTCCAAAAATCGCAATAATTATCGAGTATATTGGCTTGAAATTTGGTACCAACATTCATGTTCCCCTGAGGATAAATCATACTACCTTCGGTGATACTAAGGCTTTAACTTCAGGAGGGTGACATTTGTGGTTTTGAGTGAAATGTCTTGATATTTATTGCGTTGATTGCCATTACATTCAGTAAACACGCTCATGCTCCCCTGAGGATGAACTGTAATAACTCATAAGTGGTGCTCGGACTTCATATCTAACATCATTAATTATCAAGTCAACATTTTCATGTGTCCAATACTTTTGTTCATGACTTCACACATGCAGAACTTCTAAGCAGGAACGACATTTTTAAAGACTCTTGCATGTGTAACGTTTTTTTTTGTGTGTGTTTTAATCGGAAATATTAAATATGTTTTTCTAGCCTAGTTGAGTTATTTCTCAGTGATGTGTCTATTAACCTTAAATCAGTTGTAACTCACGGTCTGTTGGATCGTAGCAGCGTTTCACTATGAAATACTGATCAACACGTCTCACACACACACTGACAGGATGTGGGTCCTCCAATGAGGTCACCATCGAGGTCATGTGACATGTCACTATTGATTATTGACCGATGTTTGGCAGATCAGCTGTTACGTACACTGTATGTACTGTACTACATTTAAGGTTAAATTACTGTTAAAATGTAGCTTTTCTCTTTGTTTAAAGCACAACAACTCGATTTGAAAGACATCTTATTAACATGAGGCTACACGACATGTGACATTTCAATATGGCAAATGTCATTTTGCAATTGACCACATGGAAATGATTACCTCGCCTCATGATGCAACCACACACCGTCCTGAACATGTCATGTGTTGAGAAGCAGAAACACACGCTCCATTTTAAATTAAAGTTGTTTGCTGTGTTATTTAAATACCGGAAATCATGATAAGTAAAAGTTAAAGGCCTCCTATTATACTGTTTTTCATCAATATATCACAGCTCTCAGATTTATACAAACCTGTCTCTGATTGGCTGGAACACCAAACAGATCATTGCAGCATTACCCATAATCCCCTCTGTTTCAGCCCTGTTTCCAAAGTGCTGATTCTCTGCCTGTTACTTTAGATGAAAATAAGGAGCCCCTCCCCACGCCCCTCTGAGAGACATCTGGTTACAGAGAACACGATGGTGCTTTCACACCAAGTACTTTTCCCAGGAATAGTTCCCGGACCTTAGTTCCCCAGAAATCTTTAGTCCTGAGGGACCCCTGTAGTTAATTGACAAGGGTCGGACTCGGACCCTCTCCAAGCTACCCTGTAGGTACGGTCTTTGAGGTATGAGGTGAGGAGGGAAAGTGCAGAGCCTGAAACTCCAAGTTCTTGGAGAGTGCGAAGGAGGATCTGATGGTTCACCGTGTCGAATGCAGCAGACAGGTCCAACAGGATGAGGACAGAGGAGAGGGAGGCTGCTTTGGCCGTGTGCAGTTCCTCAGAGACAGCAAGGAGGGCAGTTTCTGTGGAGTGACCTGCCTTGAAACCAGACTGGTGCGGATCCAAAATGGCGGCTTCACAAAGCTTTTCAGAGTTTTACGGGGCGTGGTTTGAAATTCGCCCAGCCAATCAGAAATGGGAACCTTTTCCTCCCCAGGGACTGAAAAGGGGGTGCAAAGGTTCCCGAAAAAAAGTTCTATATTATATATTTTCGGTGTGAACGCAAAATCCGAGGTACTATCGGAACTATACTGGGAAAAGTACTCCGGTGTGAAAGCGCCTAGTGGTGCTCTAGGAGGAGATGCAGGTGATAGGGGGGGGGGGGGGGGTTACCTTGGTTGCTGATTGGCTAATGGTTACACAAGACACAACGTCATTATGACATCATGAAGTGGCCACAATCTGATCAGCTCATTTTCAGACAGGTTTTTATAGAAATGGATCGAAAAGAGAGAAATCTTTGTTCCTGAAACTTTCAGAGGGGACACATGTTGATGTAGAAGAGACATGAAGAAGAGGGGACACATGTTGATGTAGAAGAGACATGAAGAAGAGGGGACACATGTTGATGTAGAAGAGACATGAAGAAGAGGGGACACATGTTGATGTAGAAGAGACATGAAGAAGAGGGGACACATGTTGATGTAGAAGAGACATGAAGAAGAGGGGACACATGTTGATGTAGAGGAGACATGAAGAAGAGGGGACACATGTTGATGTAGAAGAGACATGAAGAAGAGGGGACACATGTTGATGTAGAGGAGACATGAAGAAGAGGGGACACATGTTGATGTAGAAGAGACATGAAGAAGAGGGGACACATGTTGATGTAGAGACATGAAGAAGAGGGACACATGTGATTAGAAGAGAATGAGAGGGGACACATGTTGATGTAGAAGAGACATGAAGAAGAGGGGACACATGTTGATGTAGAAGAGACATGAAGAAGAGGGGACACATGTTGATGTAGAGGAGACATGAAGAAGAGGGGACACATGTTGATGTAGAAGAGACATGAAGAAGAGGGGATACATGTTGATGTAGAAGAGACATGAAGAAGAGGGGACACATGTTGATGTAGAAGAGACATGAAGAAGAGGGGACACATGTTGATGTAGAAGAGACATGAAGAAGAGGGGACACATGTTGATGTAGAGGAGACATGAAGAAGAGGGGACACATGTTGATGTAGAAGAGACATGAAGAAGAGGGGACACATGTTGATGTAGAGGAGACATGGAGAAGAGGGGACACATGTTGATGTAGAAGAGACAGGAAGAAGAGGGGACACATGTTGATGTAGAAGAGACATGAAGAAGAGGGGACACATGTTGATGTAGAAGAGACATGGAGAAGAGGGGACACATGTTGATGTGGAAGAGACATGAAAAAGAGGATTTTGCATAATAGGTGACCTTTAAAATATGTTTACCTCGAGAGGATAGTTGTACGGAAAGTCATTGTTACGAGGCCAGACTGCAGTGAAGTGCTATGGGCGAAGGTTTCATCACATCTATTTGACTGGATGTCAGAAATATCGGAATCCACCGTAAGCAGAACCTCTCATCCGCTCTGTATCCCCCTCTGTGTCTAAATCCTTTTCTTCCTGTAGGTTTGAACTAAAACTCAACCTCTCTCCATTGTTTTGTCCCGAGAGCTGAACACGATCCACTTCTTCCCTCTGAAGGCTCGACCCGCGGCTGCCTCCATCTCTTTAACTCTCTGAACATTTGGACAGAAAGAAAACACAACCCTTCAAATTGAATCCCAGCCTCTCAGCAGATTTGAACTTAAACTCGAGCTGATTGTGTTATTTCCTGAGTCCTAACACACTGCTCTCTTCGTCTGTGTGTCGATTTGATTGTAAACTCTGCCAAATGTAATTCCCCCCTCGTGTAAAACCTTGGCTTAATTCCATTCCCGCAGAGTTCAGCGTTCACTTACTAAATTCCCTCTCTCTGAATCTGCCGTTAGAGCCTATATCTATTAGTTTGAGCCATAACAAATCTTAATAATGGGTAGATACATCTATAAAGAAAACAGGATTATATCTTAATATGTGTTTTGGTTAAATGGCTGTTTCACACCAACCGTGCCTCTTTCAGTTGCTCCTGCTATATTTGTACAACTTTTAGCGTTCTTATTCGATCTTACTTGTTGTTTTTCTAGAAGTAACTTCTATCTTACTCCTTTCACACCAACGCGGTTCCAGGGCCGGTTCGGAGCTGGAGCTTGAGAAGCACCGTTTTTTTTCCTGTTCACACCGCAGCGGAGCCGCCTCTAAGCTCCGGAATCCGATTTGTTTCAAGCACCAAAAAGCTGTCGGTCTAGAAAGCAAGAACCGCATACGTCACGCTTACGTCGGAGGCGGGGGCAGGGGCATTTTAATGTTATACCATAGTAATTAATTTAGCAAAGCTGGGTATTTTGAGCTTGGCGCATGGCATGCAGAGGCTAACAACAGCTAGCTCTAACGCCATCGAATAGGACGTATATTTACCTTCGTTCTCCTATGGAATCGTCGTTGAAGTGGATGATGATTGTAAAGAAGTCTTGAATGTAGCATGTAACGACTGTAAAGTTGGTAGTAAAGTCGTCCCATTTCTTCCATTTGGTTTCGACAGAGCAAAACCAAAACGAGTAGCGCTTCAATACAATCGGCCATTGTTGTTGTTGATGTGAGGGGTTTCCGCGCGGTTTGGCTTTATGAAGCAGGCACGCAAACGGTTACGTCATGACGCAACCAATGACGCAATGACGCAGCACCAGTCGGGCTCTGAGCGGTGTGAACAGAGCGGGAGCTGAACCGAAGAACCGGTTCCGAACCAGAAAAGCTCTAGCACGGAGCTTGAACGGGAAATGCCTTGGTGTGAAAGGGGCATTAGTAGTTTATTAAGCTGTGCCCTCTGTAAATGTTCTTGTAGAGAGAGGTTGTGTTGCAGCAACACCATGGCTGTTGTTTACACCAGGGAGAAGCTAATAGCACGACATACTGTAAATCCTGCACTGTTTTTACAAGACCTTAACCTGCATTCACATCTGCACAAGTTCATTCAAATGCGCAACGTTCTACCGTGATATCTTGTTTCAACAGTTACTTTATCACTTTATTTACGACGACCTGGGTCTCTGAGCGGGGAAAGGACAGGATTAATTGGGTGTCGTCAGCGTAGCAGTGGTATGAAAAACCATGCGGGCTAATGACAGATCCGAGCGAGTTTGTGTACAGGGAGAAGAGGAGGGGACCAAGAACAGAGCCCTGAGGGACCCCTGTAGTTAATTGACAAGGGTCGGACTCGGTCCCTCTCCAAGTTACCCTGTAGGTACGGTCTTCATTATTTAAAAAACACCTTGTGTGAATCCTGTTTTTTAACTCGGACCCTGTTGCTGCTATAAACGCCTGAATCTCCCCAAGGGGATACATAAAGTTCCATCTTATCGTGTCTTAAAGCCGGCCAGAATAGCGGTCGTAACAACGGCTAAATACAGATAAACCGAAGGGACAAAGGAGGAGAGCTGGGTCCAGATTTATGGAGAAAAGGAAATAGAAGCCCCTCTCATCCTGGGCTACAGAAGATCACTGGCTAATAATGGACGAGCCAATGGCGTTAGCTCTGAGTAGGACAGAATACCTGGAGTTTCATGTGCTTTACTAAAATGTGGCAGGACCAGAAGATATCTGACAACAAAGTTTCCATCAATGCATCCGGACAGTTTGGGCCAATAAGGATTGCATCGAGAGCTTCAAAACAATCAACACTTAGAAAAATAACATGCAATTGCTTTGACAAGAATGCATGCTTTTACTGTTTCAGCTTCTTTGTCGAAAGCTAGAATATATTCAATACAGATAAATGTATTAAAAATTCTACAATTAATTATTTTTCATGTCTTACAAACACTTGGACATTCAAATACACACCATGTCTTCATGACACCTATCTATCAATTACGTTTTGTTATTGAAGAGTCCATTTCAAAGTCAACATCCATACCGTTTTTGACTTGAGACCGGCGGTTCCTTTCTGTTTTTAAATATGCGTTTCGTCAACCCCGCCCAACAGTGGATTACTGGAAGGATTGGAAGCCATTTTAAATTTGACTAATTCCATTCCTGTCTTGTTGTTCTTTAGATCCGTCTCTACGCTCGACCCGATGCCATTTCCAGCGGCTCCGGCGACTACGCTCTGCACATCACCAAGAGGCTTCTGGGATTCTACCAGGACTACTTCAAAGTTCAGTACTCCCTGCCCAAGCTAGGTAAGGCTGTTTCCTTATTTGACGCTAACTGGTTCCTGTTCTTGGGATATGTCACTTCCTGTCAGTGTCAGAAAAACATCCCTCGTCCCCGGCTTGAGCTTCAACCTCAGGATCCACGTATCTGTGATCCTCTCCAGAGGGAAGAGTCATCACATACAGAGACTAGTTCCTGAGCAGTGTCCTTCACATGCTGATATCCAAGAGAGGGAGTCACACAGTCACAAGATGGAGGAACAGAAAGCAGTATCAATGTTTACTTCAGATTAGCTCCACGTCAGAAATGAGCATGCTTGATGTCTCTCTCCATAGAGGCTGAGTCATCATGTTAACCACATAGCTATCATCTGCCTCAAACAGTCCTGACGCTCTTCTGGGTCATCACACATCCTGTCATGTTCACAGATACAGTTGGGATATCTTTGTTGTCATGTTGCTCTGATACTGGAAGAGGACATTCACTATTTACGTAATGCTTTACACTTTGAAGACCAAACTGCTACGACAAAGGAAACATAGGATACTTTCAGTCAGCGCCAATTGTGTCACTTCTCGCTGCTCTGCTTGGTCTCGCTTCTACTGAAACAACAGGACAGAAACAATATCCAAATATTGTATTTTCGTCAGCTTTTGAAATGGATTTGTGTGGTAGTAACATCTGGTGTTGGTGCTTTTGAAGGGACTGAACTTAGTGTGGATTGAAAGCACTAAACGTTGTTGAGTTGGTTAGTTGGTGTGTTAGTTAAAAACAAGTATTCCGTTGAAAACTATTTTTCTTTTTGGGATTTCAAAATATTCTGATTTAAGATTCAAGGCTTTATTGTCATGTGCACATTATCTACAGTGTAGATATGTCAATGGACAACAGAAGTCACAGGCTCCTCCAACATGAATATATATATATATAGGACATACAACAGATAAAAACAATACAAATAGTGCAAGAGAATGTTTTAAAATGTGCAAGTAAATACAAATAAAATAGAAATGGTGCAAGAAAAGTCTACATAAATGTAAATGGATATGATTTATAGATAACTAAATTGTAAGAACAGATTCATGTTTATGGAGGCAAGTCTATATCTATCCGGTTGGTTGGTTGGTTGGTTGGTTAGTAGGGATGCCAGCGATTATTCGAATATTCGTTACAGTCTCCATAATCGAATATTATTTTTAAAAATCGATTTTATTTATATATATTTTTTTTATTATTTATGTATTTTTTTTTTTTCTGGCTTAGTTTCAACCAAAATATATATATAAATATATATATGCTAATAATAGTAATAGTATTAATAATTGGAAATGGCCATTGGTCACACCACCAGTTTGTTTTACTGTAAACTTGGAGGAAGCCTGCGTGCAGAGCAGACTGCTGCTGCAGCGCGCTACACACCGCCCCCACCCCCACCCCCCCTCTCCCTCACACCGACCCCACCCCCCCCACCCCCACCCCCCCCCTCTCCCTCACACGTGCGACTAAAGATGAACAAAGCGGCAGCCGGCAGGTAAAAAGAGTTCCTCCTCGTGGAACTACTTCGAACTTACAAGTCCAAAGGAAGTTAAATGCAAGCTCTGCGAAAAGACGTTGGTCTATCACAGCTCAACCTCAACAATGCGTTCGAAGAGGTTATGGAGAAAGACGCAGCACAGCCGGCCATTACCAGCTTCACTTTAAGGCCACGTCGTTGTGATGACATGCTTGTTTGTTGTTTGTACTGTTAAGCATGTTCTCGTAAAGAAAACAACGGAATTCCTTTCCTTTTTTTTCTCCCGCGGGGGGGGGGGGGGGGGTCGAATAATCGATTACTATTCGCCAGGGGTGCCGAATAATCGATTTTGATCATGGTCAGTTTCTGGCAACCCTATTGGTTGGTTGGTTGGTTGGTTAGTTGTTTGTATCTGAAACAGCTTTAGTATTTTCCAAATAACAGTTTTTTCAGGTTTTCAATGGCATTTGAACAGCAGTAACAGCAAGAAGGTTAAATAACGTAAACACTGGGGGTTCTACTGGACTCTGAGTCACTGGAAGTCCAGAAGAACATCATTGAAAGAAGTTTGAAAGATCTTTTAATTATATAATCACAGGAAGTAGTATCTGTTATTTGAATAACTGAAAGCATTGGGAACGACAACAATCGATAACATTACAGGTATCTCCGATCTCTCGCACGTATATACTACAATAATTCTGTTTATCTTTAGCATTAATTGATATTGTATGCATATCGTAGTAGTTTCTAAGGTTGTTTCTGACGAGTTCAGTACCCGGAACTCCTGGCGCGATGAGACTCTCTTATTAAAAGTATTTTTGGGGAGAAGTATTGAAAACCTCTTGTTCCTGTATTCAAACTGGAGCTTCTGAGTTTCTAAAAAAAGTTGTGGAAAAGTACCTCAGGCAAAGAAAAAGAGCTATCTTTAACTTGTGTAGGACAGAAGCCTAACTTTGGGACGGTTGGAGGATCTTTTATCTGCTCCTATTAGAGTTGATTGTATTTTGTGCAACATTTGGACCATTTCTCCTTCTCTTCTCCTAGTTCTCAAGCTGTTACAGCTCTCAGCAGCAGTTGTGATTGGACGGTTTGTTGCATCCATGTTTTGCTGTTTACCCCCCGTCTTTATCTCTCTCTCGGGTAATGAATCGTGTCAGAGCCGTTTGAATCTCCCCATCATCCTCCTTCTTCCTCCATAATTGTTTGTGTTTTACACTTCTGTCCTGCCAGAATCAATTAGTCGCTTCCCTTTCCCCTCTCCACGCCCAAAACAAGCTAATGTGATAACTGGGGCTCCATATTGAACATGTCAGACTCTTCCCCCCCGTCAACACTCATCCATCACGTTACACATTCACTTTCACTCAAAGCTTCCTGACCTTTACTGGGATATTGGCTGCTTTGAAAGGCAGCTTCTCGGGCAGCTAAAGGTGGCGTGACGTCCTGAGGTCCAGAATAAGATAAAATACTGGATCTCTGAGATGTCAATTTATCAAGTAGTCAGACATTGTTGGGTTTTAACTCAATTGAAGTGAAGTTTAGACATCTTCCAAAGGTTTTTAGTGGATTTATATGTCTCTTATAATAAGGAGTGATCTTTAAAATGGTCTGTAAATGTGTTACACTGGAGAGGCCTTGTGTCTTACATCATCATTGGAAAAAAGACACACTTTCTAGAATAGGATAAAAAGTACTACAGTACATAGCGCTCTGAAGTAGAATGCAGCAGGCAGAAAAATCATTATAAATCCCAATTAAAGTGGAGTTTGGACATCTTCCAAACGTTTTTAGTGGATTTATAGGTCCATTATAATGAGGAGTGATCTTTAAAATGGTATGTACATGTCTTACTACATCATTGGAAGAAATACACACTCTCTAGAATAGGATAGAAAATACTACATAACACCCTTAGAAAAATAAGATACAAATCTAAAAAAACGTTAAAAATCCCGGGGGCATTGGGACGTCCTAACATTTGCTCCATTTTCAGAATAATTTTTTTTTTTAAATGAAATCAAATAAAAGTAATTAATTAAATTAAATAAATATAAAAATTAAAATGTAAAAAATGTAAGGTGATAAATCCAGGTACCTAGTTGATGCAATAAATTAATTGTCAATTTTTGGGTGAAGGTAATAATAATAATAATACATTTATTTTGGGGGGCGCCTTTCATAACACCCAAGTACACCAGACCCTAGAGGCTTTTAAATCCACACTGAAGACACACTACTTCTCTCTGGCCTTCTAGTTAAGCCCCTGTCACACTGTCCCGAAATGTACACCCGATGGACACACGAATATTGAATTGTGAATTTCGCACGAAGATGGCCCCGAACCACACACGAAGGCAAGATTTACATTACATTTAAGACATACAACTGCAACGAAAGTACCACAAACAATTATGTTACAGTACTATGATACTGTACTGATATCTTCAGACTTTGTTCTTTACTTTATCCGTCTTTTTATGTAGAAGATGTTAAGTTTTCTCCGTCATGTTGTTTCCATAGCAACAACAACATCCTGTCAACTCGCCTTCAAAATAATATATTATATCCTTTTTAATTTCACAGAACACAAATTGGGTTATTTACATAATATATTTACATGATTTTGTTGTGCAATAAAACAACCCGATCGACACGATAAAGGAAATGTTCAAATTCGGCTGTGATCGTAGCAACATCGGGCCGTTCGTGAGGGCATCGAAGCCTTCGTATGACCGCTGGCGGAGTTTCTCAGGCTCCGGCAGCAACTTCGTGAGCGGTGGCAAAATCTTTGGCATCCCAAAAAATAGCCGAAGGACCTTGAGAAGGTTCATTTTCGTGTTGAATTCGTGTGTCAATGTTGCCCTCCGTAAGGCCATCGTGAGGGCATCTCGTTATCATCGGTACCATCGGGCATTCGCCCCGATCAGAGTGAGGGCGAATGCACCGATGATAACACGAAGATGACACGACTAGACAAGACGCCCTCACGAGTGCCTCACGGAGTTGCCGCTCACGAAGTTGCTGCCGGAGCCTGAGAAACTCCACCGACGGTCATACGGTGGCTTAGATGCCCTCACGAACGGCCCGATGTTGCTACGATCACAGCCGAATTTGAACATTTCCTTTATCGTGTGTCCATCGGGTGTCAATTTCGGGACAGTGTGACAGGGGCTTTTCACTTGGGCAGCGAATGGTATGGGGAAGCCGTCGATGATGATGTTTGGTGCTGGGGTGTTATGTGCATTGGTGAGGGTGGATTTCGTCTTCCGGTCGGTTCAGGCTGAATTATCTCAAATAACTATTGGATGGATTTCCATTTATTCTGTTCATGATCACCAGGTAAACTACTTTAGAGATCCTCCGAGTCTCCATCAAGAGCTGTCGGCAGGTTTGACCTTTTCTGTGAAACTTCTGAACTTCTACCAGTTGGTTTGTCAGTCATCATCGTCCGTAGATCATTTAATCTCCAGCACCAGCTAATAGTTTGTGTTTTTATGTGAAAATCATTAGATTTAATGGCATGTAACTTGGTACAAACATTCATTATCCCCCCAGGAGGAATTGTAAATATAGATGACCTCTTTATCTTTCATTTGGCACCATTTTGAGGCAAGGCAATTTATATAGCACTTTTCAACACAAGGCAATTCAAAGTGCTTTACAAAAAAGGAAAGACATTGAGAGCATTGAAACACATTAGAAACATTAAAAAGCAAAGATAATAAAACATGAATACATGAATAAAGTTACAGTACAGTGTGAGATGTGAATAGTTCAACTGAAAGCAGCGGCAAAACAGAAAAGTCTTGTCGAATAGAATGGGATGAAGCCCTCTTTAATGGTTTCACATGCAGAGCACACAGTGTCCTCTGCTTTTAACCCATGCTAGCACCAGGAGTCTAGCACTAGGAGCAGAGGGCAGCTATTGTACAGCGCCCGGGGAGCAATGGGAGTGGGGGGGTGGGGGGTTGTCCGGTGCCTTGCTCAAGGGCACCACGTCAGGGCAGGAGGTGAACTGGGACCTCTCCAAGTAGCAGTCCACACTCCATATTTAGGTCTGGTCGGGGACTTGAACCGGCGACCCTACGGCTCACAGTCCAAGCCCATAGCGACTGAGCCACTGCCGGACTTCAGATTTAAAAGTAGTCGAGTTGCAGCGGACCTGCAGGTTTCTGGGAGTTTGTTCCAGATATTTGACAATATCTCTAACCAAATTCTCACATTCCTCTACCTCTAGTCTTCCCGTGAAATTATAGTTCTTTTCTAACCTTTTTATATTCCTTTCATCCTTCTCTTTCACCCATTTGCATCCCCAGACAACACATGTTCCTGTTTTACTGTTACCCGAACGACCTTTAAACCGCTTTTCTTTTCCATTCCCAGAATTAGGATGTTTAAACCTTGAGCTCCATGTATATGCGTGAGTGTTGGGAAGACAATAGTTTGGACATATTGTCAGATAATTGTTTTTTATCAGTCTTATGCTGCGTTCACACCGGACGCGATGCGATGTTTGGGGGCGGTGCGATTACATGTAAAGTCAAGGCAGAGACGCGGACAGACGCAAATTCGCTCTGACGGCGCGCATGAAGCGGTTGATGCGAATTCCGCGGCGCGATGGAAGGGGGCCGCGACAAACGCTCGAGTAAAATGTTTCAACTCGAGCGTCAAATTCGCGCGACGCAATCTCGCGGTAGCCAATCAGCGGTGAGGATCTCAGCCTGCCGTCACTGACGTTCAACCAGAAAACATCAGCCGTTAGCCGTTAGCTGTTAGCACTCAGAGCTCACAGCTCCTCATATCTGTTCAGAAGCTAAACAAGTCCAAACCACAGACTGCCTGTGTCATGGAGAATACAGTCGCTGCTTTATTTATGTCTGTAGGCCGTTGCTGTGAGTGTGGACGGTCGGAGCATATATAACGTTAGCTTAGCTGATCTCCATTCAGAAAACACGCATTTTAAAAGGTGTTTCTCTGCCGTCTGTCTGCAGACTCAAAGCATTAATTCATGGTTTTTACTAACCGGTATCAGTGTGTTGTTACTTTCGGCATCATTTAGAAACGTGTATTACAATTAAATCACGGTCACATATGTTCATCTTGTTGTCGTTGTAGCCCCCGAGCGACTACTTTGGCCAGATGATTGGTTTCTACCAGTCTGAGAGTTCTTGTTCAGGATGCTTCCCATCGAGGTAGAATTGTGTTTTCTACACCGTGCCCTTCTGTGAACTTGGCCCTCGCTGTGTTTTGGGTTCCTGCCAGACTCGTGATCGATGACGCACCGCCGTCCGTACGCTGCTCTAACTCGTGGTGTCAACATCTGCCTGAGTCCTGGCTGCTAACTGGAGCTCGTCGCCTCTGCCAACTGTCCTCAAACTGAGCCAAGAGCATCAGCTCTCACATCTGAAGCTCACAAAGCAAACACTCTGTGCACTCGTTGGAGACCTTCCCAACTTTCTTTCTTCCAATATCCCCTTTGGGTCGTTAACGCTTTGCAGTTCAACCAGATCGTGATGGGAACGCTTTGTTTCCTTTGGTTTGTTGAAGAGATTTCGCGACCATTCGGATCGACAGACTGACCTGGTTCAGATGAGACTACAAAGACGTGTTTGTTTATTTATGGACATCACTGGTTTGGAGAAGTCCAACTGGAAAATATAATTTCATCTAAAGCCAACATGGAGACGAATAACCCACCATTTCTCTTGGAATAAGGATCCTTGAATAGTGAGATAAAGCTTCAGATACTCTCAGTGACTTATTGCTTGGACTTCATTTCCCAGAATGCCAAACAGAAGTCCACACACACACACACACACACACACACACACACACACACACACACACACACACACACACACACACACACACACACAGAGACACAAAGACACAGACACACACACACAGAGACACACACACACACACACACACACACACACACACACACAGAGACACACACACACACACACACACACACACACACACACACACACACACACACACACACACACACACAGAGACACACACACACACACACAGACACACACAGACACACACACACACACACACACACACACACACACTCAGATGATCTACAAAATAAAACAAATAGATAGTGGCAAACAGCGAACTCCCTCTCCGTCCTTTGATTTGATTTTCCATTTTTTATACCTTGTGTGTGTGTGTGTGTGTGTGTGTGTGTGTGTGTGTGTGTGTGTGTGTGTGTGTGTGTGTGTGTGTGTGTGTGTGTGTGTGTGTGTGTGTGTGTGTGTGTGTGTGTGTGTGTGTGTGTGTGTGTGTGTGTGTGTGTGTGTGTGTGTGTGTGTGTTCATACTGATGTTGATCAGTCTTTTCCACAGCTTGCCTCTTTCCCAATGCTGCCAGCTCTCTCCCTGCCTGCGTGTGTGTGTGTGTGTGTGTGTGTGTGTGTGTGTGTGTGTGTGTGTGTGTGTGTGTGTGTGTGTGTGTGTGTGTGTGTGTGTGTGTGTGTGTGTGTGTGTGTGTGTGTGTGTGTGTGTGTGTGTGTGTGTGTGTGTGTGTGTGTGTGTGTGTGTGTGTGTGTGTGTGTGTGTGTGTGTGTGTGTGTGTGTGTGTGTGTGTGTGTGTGTGTGTGTGTGTGTGTGTGTGTGTGTGTGTGTGTGTGTGTGTGTGTGTGTGTGTGTGGTGTGTGTGTGTGTGTGTGTGTGTGTGTGTGTGTGTGTGTGTGTGTGTGTGTGTGTGTGTGTGTGTGTGTGTGTGTGTGGTCCCAGGGCCTCGGGGCTCCATCTGTTGTCGTGCAGGGCATGGAGCTCCCGGGAGAGAAATGATGAGCAGAGCTATAGATTCAAAGCGACAGAGAGGACGAGAGAGTCTGTTCGGACCGATGAAGAAACTCGGATCAGAACCAGAACCGTAGAAACCGGGACGCACTTCTGTCCGTCGGGGTTTGTACGATAAGGAACCGCTACGTCAGCAGTGTGAGAAATATTCAGATCCTTCAGTAGTATTGATACGACACTGTAAAGACATTCTGTGACAGGTCAACGTTCAGTTTTGAGTTCTAGACGTGAAGGTTTCCAATTTATAATCAAATAAATGAAAACTATTTTAAAATGTAGATCCAAATGAAACGTTAAACAGATAGAAGTAAAATATAATACAAACATTTATACAACATAACAAGTAAAATGTCCAATAGGGTTAGAATAAAATAAATGAAATAGAGCTTTATATATAAAAATACTACACTGAAGTAAAATATACAAAAAGAGATAAAGTCAAAAATGTAGTAAGAATATGAATGTTGACAGAAGGACGTTCCAAACACAGATTCCTGCAGACGCTCGGGGCTCTCTCTCGTTCCTTTAATGTTACGCGGTGGAGAGGAGATGTGTAATACAGCACTGATGATGAGGAAGATGATGGTGATGAAGGTTTATCTGAGCAGAGTCTTCAGTGTCAGGTGATCCACCGTGACGTCTGAGAGAAACAAGCCAAGTGGACCAAAGTGTTCTGTTCACTTCTAACTCCATCTGGATCCACACACACACACACACACACACACACACACACACACACACACACACACACACACACACACACACACACACACACACCTTCATTCCTCCACTTGTTTCTGCTTCTTCTTTCTTTCATTCCTCTGTGTGTCTCTAATGCCTCGGGGTCACACACATCAACAGATGGACCTGACACACACACACACACACACACACACACACACACACACACACACACACACACACTCTGAGCTTCGGGCGAGTCAGCTGTCTCCCTGCTGCTTCCTCTCTGAGTCTGAAGTCTCTGTTTGATAAGATTTAATATCACTATCACATAAAGTGAGGAAGACAATGTTTTTTAGAGCGCGGCGACTTCTAGAAGTTTCCTCACGGACAAAAGAGGCGGCAATAACACGAGAAATGTCAAATATTGAATATTTTTAAAGCTGCGTTTATTAATATTTTGGAGAAACAATGGACTAAATGTATTGTTTTTGGTAAACACGAATCCACAAAAACATTAAAGGCAAATTGAGAAGTGCTTATTTCGGTAGAAGATTGCTTTTTACAGTAAATACCATTTTGTGCTGACTGGACTAAATATCGTGGAGTAACTGAAGATGTAAATCTGAAGCGAGGCTGTATTTTCGGGAAATGCGAATAATTAATAATGGACAGAACATCTAAAATATTTGCTATTAATGCAAAAAGTTTTGATGTAATATTTAGACAGAATATAGGCAATGCACCGCCGGGAGGAATGCATTCGTTGCTATGAATGCAGCATTTACTTTTGGTCCTAAAGTAAAGAATCTTAATACTTCTTCTTCTACAGCTTAACTGCAATTTCAACCAAGATACAATACTATATACAGTATATATATATATATATATATATATATATATATATATATATATACAGAGGTGGGAAGTAGTGGAGTACACATACTTCGTTAGTCGTTACTGTCCTTAAGTACATGTTTCTGGTATCAGTACTTTACTCCACTACTTATTTTTCTGACGACTTTTTACTTTGACTTCTTACATGTTGAACCCAAATACCTGTACTTTCTACTTCTCACATGCTGAACACAAATACCTGTACTTTCTACTTCTTACATGTTGAACTCAAATACCTGTACTTTCTACTTCTTACATGTTGAACACAAATACCTGTACTTTCTACTTCTTACATGTTGAACTCAAATACCTGTACTTTCTACTTCTTACATGTTGAACTCAAATACCTGTACTTTCTACTTCTTACATGTTGAACTCAAATACCTGTACTTTCTACTTCTTACATGTTGAACACAAATACCTGTACTTTCTACTTCTTACATGTTGAACTCAAATACCTGTACTTTCTACTTCTTACATGTTGAACACAAATACCTGTACTTTCTACTTCTTACATGTTGAACTCAAATACCTGTACTTTCTACTTCTTACATGTTGAACACAAATACCTGTACTTTCTACTTCTTACATGTTGAACACAAATACCTGTACTTTCTACTTCTTACATGTTGAACTCAAATACCTGTACTTTCTACTTCTTACATGTTGAACTCAAATACCTGTACTTTCTACTTCTCACATGTTGAACTCAAATACCTGTACTTTCTACTTCTTACATGTTGAACTCAAATACCTGTACTTTCTACTTCTCACATTTTGAACACAAATACGTGTACTTTCTACTTCTTACATGTTGAACACAAATACTAATAATAAATGTGTGTACTTTTGACATCTCTATATATATGTCTTTTAGCAGCCACAGCTTCCTTGAGATTAAATACAGCCCCCCCCCCCCTCTTCGCCCCGCAGTGGCAGTTTAATCACATCATCAGCAACGATCGGTTTCTTTGTTTCCGTTGCAGAGTGGCGATCAGCTTGTTAACCCTGAACCTTTCCTCTCGGAGAAATCAATTCAGAATCTTTCCGCCTGAGATCTCATCTGCGCCCGTCGTCCTGCAGCTCGGGGAATAATAATCTCTGTAAACCCGGGAAGGCTTCGGCTCGCTGCTGGAGATCAATTCTCCACCTCTGGCTGTTCCCCACACCGCTCTGAAAGGGAGACGGCGCTCATCCATCTGCCCTCTGAACCACACAACCTCCTCCAAATTACCTCTCAGCGCCGAGGTCGGACAAACAAATAGTCGCTAAAAGACTTTGGAAGTAGATAACGGCGATAACATCTTCAGAGTGCTTTGTGCCGGCAGCAGGAAACAGAGACGATGTCCCGCGCCTCTAACGGACAGCAGAGAGCAGAGGAAAGTTGTTTTTTATACAAGATATATCTCCTTGTTTACGAGACAAGTTTAGTCGATGCATTTTAGTGTCGTAAAACCAGAGATGTGTAATCGAAGTATTCCAGGACGCACTTCGGTCTGTGACGCCTGCATCAATAGTGGAAGAAATATTCAGATCCTTCAGTTGTTCATATTACACTAAGATATTCTGTGACAGGTTAGAGTCCAGTTTTGAGTATTAGACGTGAAGGTATATCAAAAACAATAAATGAAAAATATAGACGAAAGTTAAAGTGGGAATCTCCAAATGGATACAGAGTAAAATGAATAAAATATTTATTCAAACATAGCAAGTGAAATCAGGTTAGAATAAAATAAAAAATGTTTTAATACAAATATTAATGTTAACAAAATAAGTTAAAGGTGACCTATCATGCTATATTTGAACAATATATTGTAGGGCCATACCTATAAAGTATATAAATATAGTTTTTTTTTCAAAATACCAAACAGATCCAGATTCCAGCGCTGTTTTTGCAGGGGGCTGATTCTGTGAGCTGCAGCTGACCACGCCCCCTGTCTCTGACCACGCCCCCTGCCGCTGACCACGCCCCCTGTCGCTGACCACGCCCCCTGCAGGAGAGGGGAGTCTGAGATCAGCTGCTGGGCTGTCAGAAGAGGGGGAGAAAAAGAGATGTCTGTCCTCCGTGTTTTATTCTTATATGATTATATAGAGTCGTTATTCATTTGTTTTAAAGCTCAATAAATAACAAAGAAGACCTTTGACCGGCACTTTTCTAATTTGGTCCGGAAGATTTAAACTTTAACGGACATGTTGACCGGCGATAAAAAATCAAACTGAAACTCTGCCGCACGGTCCCCTCGTTCCTTGGAAGAGGCGGAGAGGAGGGTGTTTTTTCGTCTGCTGGTGGACTACCGGAGAGAATTACAGCGAGGGAGCAAACGCTCGCCTCGACAGGGAGGGAGAAAAAGAGCCAGAGCGAAGAATAAACAGAAGGGCAACCATGGCAACCGTGCACGGGAAGTCTTCTTCGCTGCTTTTGTGGCAGACTACAGCGCCACTTACAGGCCTGGCATATGTACTACAGCGTCTCCAGCGCTTTCGAGCAGCAATGGCCGGCCGTGGCCCAACCTCTCATTCCCCTGATAGCCGTAGCGCCACTTTACTGACGTCAGGACAGTGTTCAAATCTGGATCCGTCTGGATCAGATCCGTTTTTAGAAATGTGGGTATGGAGGAAAAGAGAGAGGGTTGTGTTTTCTGACACTTGGTGAGTTCCCTGGAACACCGGGGACACATGTTCATGTATAAAAGACGTACAAGAGTGCATGATAGGTCCCCTTTAAATGTCGCAAAAAATGTATAATAATATGACAGATTCCAGCTGTTTGATTGAAGTATTCCACTTGTTTCCAGTGCAAAGTGATGGTCGAACTGGAACGTGGTCATCAGTGACGGAGAGTTTATCAGATGTTCATATTTGATGTAGTTAAGATACAGGTTTTGAAGCGATGTGCCTCACCAGTGCCCTGTACTACGAACCGGATGTTCTCTGAGCGGCTAACTTCAGGGAAAACTCTGGGTTTCCGGTCCTACGACGCTGGTTCTCTTCTTACCGGGGTAGATCTCCATGGTAACTGATGCTGAGCGGCTAGCCTGCTCCGGAGCAGGTTAGGTTGCAGGCTAAGAGATCAACTCAGTGAAAGCACCGCCTGCGGACCAATCAGAGCTCAGTGTGCGGAGGTTAAAGCGATCAAGTCATATCACAGGAGAAAGGAACGGTCGTCAGTACGCTTGTCCATACTGCTTGTCCTTGTGATTGGTCAAACGTTGTTAGCCCCGCCCCTTTCATGTGAACGCGCACTCAGCCGGACGGAGAAACCCTGGCTTGAGTTACCGAGTTGATAACCAGCGTCGTAGGACCGCTTAGCGAGAGCGCGTTTGTTAAGCCGGGTAACTCAAACATATCCAGGGTCTGTCGAACTGGATTCGTAGTCCAGGCCTCCGGTGTTACAGAGAAGGGTTGTCTGTTAGTCAGAAGGATAACGGTTCAACTAGATTAGACTGCAATCTCCAAGTGCCTTTCTAGTCTCTTTATCAGAATATATGTCTTTTCTTTAAGAGAGGATAATGCACACTAATAACTTGAGTCCATCATCTCATCTTCAGCTTGACGGCTTCTGGAGAAAATGATGTTTGTCGGCTCTGAAACCAAAGCAACTCAAGACTGAAGACGTGCGTGACCTCCATCCATCTTCCGTTAGTGTCACTTCATCATGAGAACAGAGCTCATTATGCAACACACACACACACACACACACACACACATATACACACACTTACACACACACACTTATACACACACACTTACACACACATTCGCTGTTTCTTTAAAAGCACCAATTAGAGACATGTAATCACGGCAGTGTCTGCAGGACTCACCCTCACAGTCAAAGTGGTTAACCAGAAGCCTCAGAGCTGGAATGTCTGCATGTTTGCGCAGCTGGGGGCGAGAGGACGCTTTAGATTAGAAAGACACAATTGCAATTATTTAAAATACAACAATATGGCATCAAAAGACTCTGAATGTTGGAGACATCCTCTCTTTTTCAACGTTTTGTTTTTAAATTGGGATTGAGCTTGGTTTTCCCTGATTGCAGTCTTCATGCTAAGCTAGGCTAACCGTGTCAGAGACCAATCACTGAACTAAAAGGACCAATTAAACTGATGTCCTTTCAGCTCAATCTTTCAAAACATGGCATATTCGCCTACAGTTCGATTGGCTACATCGTGCAAAAACCAAAAGTGTTTTGCAATCCTTACAGACCCCAAGTTATACAAAAAGATCAACGCATAAAAACACACGTTACTGTCCTGCCAATACCTAGACGTTTTAATTGAGGTTCTGAATGCAGGACTGACGTCTCCCCGTGTTGCATCTGTAACTGAAGTTAAGCATCTTTAACCACTGGCGTTAACGGCGCAGAAAATGAGAACATGTCTACACGGTGCGTCCTGATTGGCCGTGTGGTGGTTAAAGTCGTCCCAAAGGACCAGTAGTAGCAAGTGGAACCCATTAATGGTGTTTTCACGGCACCACGAAGCCCCTAGATCTCTGTTCCAGCCTCATTATCTATTTCATCTATTAAATGCAACACTGGGTCTAAAACACACCACCAGACAAACATTAGACGTACAATAAACTGAAATGACCAGTTGCCTGAATGCAGGTTTCAGATTAGATGACTTTATTGTCATGTGTTACGACTGGAGCACACAACAACTGATGGGACCCGAAAGCACGACTCCAGATAAAAGATGATTTCAAAAAAGGTTTGTGCCGTGGTGATAAGCAAGGCAATCCATTCTCAAGGTTCAAAACGACCTGGCACTGAGCACAGGGAGCACGCAGAATGAATACACAAACAAGGAACTCTACAGGTGCAGACAATACGGGCGGGGCAGGTAATCAGGTCCGTGAGCTTCGTGACAAGGTCGGAGACGAACTACCTGGAAGTGAGAAAGGAAAGGCAGACAACAGAAAGGGTAGCAGACACGGACTTAACCTGAACAGAGAAATAATAAGAACAGATCCGCCGAGACACAACACAGGGTGTCATGACATTAGATAAGAAGTACTTTATTGATCCCAAGCTGGTCATTTGTTTGTGTTGCAGCAGCAGAAAGAGACAAGGCAGTGTCTTTAGAGACATTCAATAACAAATCCCAAATGTAAACATCTCAAATAGAAATAAAACAGCATTAAAAAAAGTAGAAAATATGTACGCTAACAAAATATGAAAAGCAGGATATTGTATACACATTAAGTCTGTAAGGAATGGAATATTAAATTGAACGTACATTTGAAATGTACAGTGAGGTTATCCAAGAGAAGAAAGCGAACGCACTCTGCAGTGGTTTCATGTCTCTAATGGATTCGTTTTAAAGACACCGTGTGAAGCTGCTGCAGCTATTTTAGTGTCAAGAGCAGGCCTGTTATCTAACACACACACACACACACACACACACACACACACACACACACACACACACACACACACACACACACACACACACACACACAGCCTACAAAAACCAAATACTTACACAGCCTGGAAAACTCTCATACACGATGTAACAGCAATATAAAACACACGAGAATGGAAAACCCCAATTTAAAATAACGGATATAAGACGGTCGTAACATCACGAGTGTGTGTTCCAGCTGACAGGAAGTGAAGGGAAGAAATAGAGGAGAAACGGAGGTGGACGGAGATCAAAAGGTCTCTCTCTCAGACCTCACGCGGTTCACCCGAGGAGAATCTGATCGATGGAGATATTGATCGTTGGTCTGAGGATCCTTCACTCCGCAGTAATGAGGCTTCAGGCTCTGATCCACGTTCGCTCGGCTGGAAACTGAGAGTTTCAGAGAACTGGGAGGAGAGAGGAAGAAAGACATGTGATAATACAAGTATTTATGTAATCGCAGGTACAAGGTCATACAATAAACATTAAGGCCACTCTTTCCCCAATTCCTTCGTCCCAAAACAATTCTGAGAGATAAAAATATAATTGAAAAAAAATATGATAATAATAATAAAACGTTTAGTAATAATAACAAATAAAATAATACAAAAATAAACAATTAAAATATTTTATTTTTAAATATAAAAGACATTTAAGTCTTCTCTCCATCACCATGTGTACCCGGTGCGTCGGGGAACTCACGCAGCGTCAGGAAATAAACCCTCTCTCTTTTCCTCCGTACCCAAATCTCTAAAAACGGGAAACTACGGAGCTGATCCAGATTTGTGTCCGACATGACGTAACATCTGAAATGTGGACCCACGGGCCAATCAGAAACGCTGCTGTCAGAAACAATGCCCGACTGTTTTGGACGTAATATGGTCGGTGTTTACATTAGCATCGCTAACACTCAGAGCTAACCTGTGCTGGAGAGCATGTGTGTGAAGAAGCAGGAAGTAGAAAGGAACTCACCTTGTGGTGTAACCGGAAGAGAGAGAGCCTTTGAGCTCCAGACTGTTTCAGATCCTTGATGATCCATGATATGGCGTTTCATCACGGCAGCATTTAGTTTAGACGGTAGCTGCCGGGTCCCGCATGAGCTCAGACCCTCCTCTTTAAAGCTTTATCCCCGAATCAGCTCTTTAGAAACAGGAAGTGGAATAGAGGGATATGAGGCGTGGCTAGAATGATCTGTTTGGTGTTTGGAGCAAAACACTTCATAGACGTGTCTTTTATACATGTGTATTTATCTGAGAGCTGTGCTGTTGCCTAGAGACAGCATGATAGGTGACCTTTACATTCAAAAGATCAATAGTACAGGAAATGTATAAGAAGAATACTTCATCCTGATTGGCCAGGAGGCTCAGAGAGTTATATCACTGCAGTCCACTGATCAGTTACCATGACAACAACAGTAATACCTGTAGGCAGGGGTGTGATTGTGTGTGTGTGTGTTTGTATATTTTCACGTGTGTGTGTGTGTGTGTGTGTTTGGTCTGTTTCCAGCTTGTTGACCCAAACTATCTCTTGCACAAGATCCAAGGTCACACACACACACACACACACACACACACACACACACACACACACACACACACTCACCCACACACACACACACACCACCACAGGGTAGGGTTCGCCGGCCTCTCGCTGCCTCAGTGACCCCACATCAGTTGCCATGGTAACTTGTCTCCCACTCTCTCTCCATACATCTGAGAGAAATCAACATGTTGTGTTTCGCTGTCAGACGGAGGAGCGTTCTGCTTATGGGAAGAGTTCAATGTACGGTTATGCAGCTGGTCGTAAAACATCGAACACGTCCAGAAGAGAGAGACGATATTTCAGTTATTTGATCTTGTTCTTTCGTATTGTTTACAGAAGCCCTATTCTGCTTTCTGGGGTGTTCACCCTTCCGTATCCTCCGCCAGTGGCTCAGTAGGGGCTCGGACTGGGAGCCGTAGGGTTGCCGGTTCAAGTCCGCGACCAGACCTAAATATGGAGTGTGGACTGCTACTTGGAGAGGTCCCAGTTCACCTCCTGCCCTGCCGCCCTTGAGCAAGGCACCGGAGACGATGGTTGTTGACGAGTGGCTACAGGACTACAGAAGTTGTACGTCGTTACGCCGAACACGTAAACACTCCTCTAAGTTAGTTTCTGTTCTGCTTGAAAGCGAGTCCCTGCCTCCTGCAGAGTGTTCAAACAAACTCGTTCAATTTAGAATCTGCGTGTTTGAATATCGATCTGAAGTTGGCGTGGCGTTGAAGTCGTGCTGCTGGACTCGGCTGGAGTTCCTTTGTAGCATCACGTTAGCATTTTGCTTCTGGCCGTTAGAGTTATGATTCGAACATTGTAAAAGTAGACGTGTGGAGATTATCCGACTGAACAAAACGTGCGTTTATCAAACAGGCTCGTTTTCCACAGATCTTATGTTTTACAATATTCCTAAATCCTCTGGAGACATCGCGTTGCTCTCTGTCGAGGGAACCAGCAGATCACTTCCGGGTCGAACTACAAAGATACGTCATCCCTGCACCGCTCTATTGGCTAGCACTCTGACATATTGTACGTGATAGGCTAAGGGGCGGGACATCTCTGACCTGAACATTTGCAGAATGTCCTTTTAAATATACAGATACTAGTTACTCTGTACAATAATGTATACATGTGATTGCCTAATTGACATTTCCTTCTTTCTTGGGTACGGAGGAAAAGAGAGAGGGTTTTATTTTCTGACTCTGCGTGAGTTCCCCGACGCACCGGGGACACATGTTGATGGAGAGAAGACATCACAAAGTGCATTTTGCATGATAGGTCCCCTTTAAAACAAAACAAGGCATAATTAAAAGAGGAGAAATATTAACATCTCAAAATAGAAATAGACAACCTTGTTCTTGAAACTGATCGTGTTTGTTTTAGTTTTTTTTGCAAAACCAGCTCGACTTGACCTGATCTCCATTCAACACCTTTGGGAGCAGTGAGGCTTCATCAGCCAACATTATATGTGACCCGCTCTATCGGAGTCAGTCGGAAGTCGCAACGGCTCATTTCAAAATAAACGTGGATTTGCGTAAAAAACTATTTTTTCGGGGTGTTTTGTTTGATTTTAAACAAACAAAGTCTTGGCTTTCAGAATATGAAACTTTTATTTCTAAAATCACACGATAAATACATGTTTAAAGCTTGTAAAGGGAAGATGACAGCTCTCACTCGCCACTCACTCCCCCTCCCTCCGGCTGACGTTATGAATGTAAGGCGTATAGTAATCATAGATAACACGGCAGGGTCCGTTACAGTTTGTTTTCATCTGGTTTCAAATAAACAAAGTCTTGGCTTTCAGAATATTAAACTTGTTCCGGCAAATTCAGAAGATAAATACAGCTTTGAAGCTTCGGCATAATTACAAGCGGAGAACGGAGTAACTTGACATCACAGCAGGCACAACAACAGCCGGTGTTTTCTCCTGAGTGTTTTCCCCGGGAAACAAACACAACACACACAAACGCACAATTGCACGTACACACACACGTACACACACACACACATACACACACACACACACACACACACACACACACACACACACACACCATCCTGATATCATTAGAGAGCTAGGAATCTCCTCTTTCAAACAGCGTAGACAACTCAAAATGTGTCTTCGGGTCAATGCGACTGATTTTGATTGAGCAGGTCACATATTATATAAATAGTGACTCTTACATCATGTGGCTAATATAATAACTCAGATATATAGTTACACTGCACTGTGACTTGGTTTAGAGTTTGAACTGCACCGTGACTTGGTTTAGAGTTTGAACTGCACCGTGACTTGGTTTAGGGTTTGAACTGCACCGTGACTTGGTTTAGGGTTTGAACTGCACCGTGACTTGGTTTAGAGTTTGAACTGCACCGTGACTTGGTTTAGAGTTTGAACTGCACCGTGACTTGGTTTAGGGTTTGAACTGCACCGTGACTTGGTTTAGGGTTTGAACTGCACCTTTCCTTTTTGTCCAAACTGCAGCCCGCGGACCATTTTGAATCAGCCCTCTGCAAATAAAACTTATGTTCGTCTTTTACTTCTCAAATATAGACTCCAACAGATATTACACAGTGGTATTCATGCAGCCCACTTTTCAAATAAATGCAGTCAATTAAAGCTGAAAACATTTTCTAACAAATCTAAGAAAAAAGCTCAATAACTTATTTTCATAACAAGCTTGAAATAAACCGTTCATATTTCCTCTTATGAGAATCACTCTGAGGCTTCTGTTGTGCGGAACGAGCTGCCAACGAAATAGTTGAAGTCGATAGGGACTTGGCTTGGCAACTGGAAGGTCACCAGTTCAAGTCCCGGCAAGACCAAGTGCTACCGAGGTGTCCATGAGCAAGGCACCGTTCCCCACACTGCTCCCCGGGCGCCGTTCAAAATCGCAGCCCACTGCAAATCAGCTGATCAAGCATCATTTGATTGATTTTGCCGACTTATAACTTCACTTGCGAGCGATAACCCTCACCTTTAGGCATCGGCTCAGCCCTTCGTATATTTGTCTGTATGTGGCGCTCGGTGAAACCAGTTGGGGACACCTCCGTTTTAATATTCACAACCGCACTGTACCGTGTTTTATTCATGTTTCATCATCTTTTGCTTTTTAATGTTTCTAATGTGTGTGATTGCTCTTAAAGTCTTTCATTGTTGTAAGGCACTTTGAATGGCCTCGTGTTGAAAGGGGCTGTATAAATACACCTGCCCTCAGGGAGAGAGGAGGGGTCGCAGCTCCACTCTGGTTGTAAAGGAAGTGTGTAAGGCCTGTTGTTGAGGTCGCGGCGGCAGATGTTTCCTCGAGCGAGAGAGAGCCGAGAGAGAGAGAGAGAGCGAGAGAGAGCGAGAGCGAGAGAGCGAGAGAGCGAGAGAGAGAGAGAGTAAGCGAGAGAGAGAGATCGAGAGAGGAGAGCGAGAGAGAGAGAGAGAGAGAGAGAGAGCGAGAGAGAGAGAGCGGAGAGAGAGAGCGAGAGAAGAGAGAGAGAGAGAGAGAGAGCGAGAGAGCGAGAGAGATAGAGAGCGAGAGAGCGAGAGAGAGAGAGAGCGAGAGCGAGAAGCGAGAGAGCGAGAGAGAGAGAGAGAGAGAGAGAGAGAGGAGGAGAGAGAGAGAGAGAGAGAGAGAGAGAGAGATAGAGAGAGAGAGAGAGAGAGAGATCGCTATGCGAGAGATGACGCGATAGAGAGCTGAGAGCTAGAGATAGATAGAGAGAAGATAGATATAGAGAGATAGAGAGAGATCAAACAATTCTGATTGTTCTTAGCCGTGATATAACGAGTGTAGAATTGTAGTTACTTTTCACAACTAGTCAGTATCCCCCTCCGCGTCTGAGCGAAGCTACAGCTGGTACATCACGCCCGTTACAAACTGACTCACGAACAAAGCTTACGATGGAAACATGTAAGCGATTCATGGACTCGGAGCTGAAAACAGCGTTTCTCCGGCTCTTCAGTCATCCTGTAATCTCTCTCTCTCACTCTGACTCCGTGTTGTGAGGTTTGTCCTTGTAGCTGAAACGGGCTTTTAGAAATACACTTTTCTTGCATTTTCTTGTGAAATATTGCAAACGTTCTCACTCTATCCACGTCTATAGCGAGCTAATATCGCCTGAAAGCTCTCACTCTGCACAACGAGCCTTTCATTACGTTACCTGTTACTGAGCCTCTTCACAGTGTACACTATAGGGCTCATCTTCTCTCCCTGTGTGTGTCCTCACACTCGTGTTTTTCTCTCATAGACCCCCGTCCTCTCTTCCTGTTTGCACATGGGTTGTGTGCGACGGTCATATCTTCCCCCTCCACGGTCAAACGGACACATTAGTACACGTGTCAGCGAGCAAATGAGGACGTGTCAAAACTCTCATTAGTGTCCGGAGAGAGAGAGGAAACGTGTCCCGGGTCAGAGAGGGGAGAGAGGGGAGAGAGGGGAGAGAGGGGAGAGAGGGGAGGCATGTATAATTATATTCATTAAAACAGAGAAATATCAGGAGAACAGGATCATAATTTCAGATTGGAGGTTGTTGAATATTCGGTCAATTATCTGATATAAGAAGTATGGGCTTTTGAAGTGTACTTCAGTAAAAAGTACCCATAGCTAGCAGCTGCTTTAAAGAGTACCTGACCTCCCTTATATCAATAGAACAATAATGTCATTGTTAGCTAAGGAATGTTTCCATGGTGACCAACGGCAACATGACAACGTTTCATTGGTCCCTCTTCTTTAGAGAAGACCAGGAAGTGATGGATACACGGATCGTGATCCAACCAATAGGCACGCAGTGACTCTGAAGAATAATGACCACGCACCCACACACATTCAGACTAAAGGAACCTTGTTTGGAAATGAGAGAAGTAGAAAGGTTGAGGGTCAACTGTGAAGTAAAAAAGAGAAGTAGAAAGTACAGGTATTTGAGTTCAACATGTAAGAAGTAGAAAGTACAGGTATTTGAGTTCAACATGAGAGAAATAGAAAGTACAGGTATTTGAGTTCAACATGAGAGAAGTAGAAAGTACAGGTATTTGTGTTCAACATGAAGAAGTAGAAAGTACAGGTATTTGAGTTTAACATGTAAGAAGTAGAAAGTACAGGTATTTGAGTTCAACATGTAAGAAGTAGAAAGTACAGGTGAGAGTTCACATGTAAGAAGTAGAAAGACACAGGTATTTGAGTTCAACATGAGAGAAGTAGAAAGGTACAGGTATTTGAGTTCAACATGAGAGAGTAGAAAGTACAGGTATTTGTGTTCAACATGTAAGAAGTAGAAAGTACAGGTATTTGAGTAACATGTAAGAAGTAGAAAGTACAGGTATGAGTTCAACATGTAAGAAGAGAAGTACAGGTATTGAGTTCAACATGTAAGAAGTAGAAAGTACAGGTATTTGAGTTAACATGAGAGAAGTAGAAAGTACAGGTATTTGAGTTCAACATGAGAAGTAGAAAGTACAGGTATTTGGTTCAACATGTAAGTAGAAGAAGTAGAAAGTACAGGTATTGAGTGTTAACATGTAAGAAGTAGAAAGTACAGGTATTTGAGTTCAACATGAAGAAGTAGAAAGTACAGGTATTTGTGTTCAACATGTAAGAAGTAGAAAGTACAGGTATTTGAGTTCAACATGTAAGAAGTAGAGTACAGGTACAGGTATTTGGGTTCAACATGTAAGAAGTAGAAGTACAGGTATTTGTGTTCAACATGTAAGAAGTAGAAGTACAGGTATTTGAGTTCAACATGAGAAGTAGAAAGTACAGGTATTTGTGTTCAACATGTAAGAAAGTAGAAAGTACAGGTATTTGGGTTCAACATGTAGAAGTAGTAGAAAGTACAGGTATTGAGTTCAACATGTAAGAAGTAGAAAGTACAGGTATTTGTGTTCAACATGTAAGAAGTAGAAAGTACAGGTATTTGAGTTCAACATGTAAGAAGTAGAAAGTACAGGTATTTGAGTTCAACATGAGAAGTAGAAAGTACAGGTATTTGAGTTCAACATGTGAGAAGTAGAAAGTACAGGTATTTGGGTTCAACATGTAAGAAGTAGAAAGTACAGGTATTTGAGTTCAAAATGTAAGAAGTCAAAGTAAAAAGTGGTCAGTAAAAAAGTAGTGGATAAAGTACTGATACCAGAAACATGTACTTAAGTAAAGTAACAAAGTATTTGTACTCCAGTCCTTCCCACCTCTGCCTCTAACACTGTTCAAATGAACCTCCAGGAAGCAGGGGCTGTCCTCCCTATAAATAAGATAAGTCCGGTAATAAAGTAATGTTAGTAATGAACTGGTGTTCCCTTTGGCCTTTCAAGCATGCTTCTTAGGTAACGTCAAGCTGTCTGTGGCTCTGTTCTGCCGTATCAATGTAAATGTCCTCTCTGTGGGACTAATAGAGGTTTGATTCACATCACATGAGACAGAAGAGGTGCAGCCTGCGGACAAACCTTCACATCCCATAATGAGAGCGTTCACCCTCAGGCAGCGCGACACCCAGGATCAGCTCTGAGAGACGACTCGGTCACTTTCAATCTCCTAATTATACATCTCTGCTCCAGCCAGTGGCGCCTCCAGAAATGTATATAAAATATATCAGGGTGGCCATGGCCCCCCCACGGCCCCCCCTGCTGGCGCCACTGGCTCCAGCCTGGATTTAGATCGCTCGTCACCACCAGGTGTCTTAATCTTATTCATTAAACAACGTGGTGTTCCATGATCTGTTTCAACGTGTTCTGAATGCAGAAGTCAGAAGTAGGTCGTTGTATTATGTATAGACGTGATTACATCGTGGTACACTCACAGCAGGAGGGCAGATTTCCATTGGAAGTGTTTCAGTGGGTTTCAAAAGGTAACGTACACATGTACTGTAACAGATGGTGTTGTTCTGGAGATACAGGTGTTACATATTAAATAGTGTCGCTGCACACGGTGCCATCTCTTCACGGTCCATTCGGTGTTAAACTGGCCGAGTTCCATCCATTGGAAGTTTTGAATTAGGGTTTTGATTAAAGAAATTAGGATTTATGGTACTTAATACTTTTTTAAGATTGCAATATGTTTGATATTTAATTACACCATATATATAATCCTATTTAGAAATGATATTGTTTCCCTTATTTTGCTTCTGGGTGTCTTTTTAGAGGACATTTTACATTACATTTTAAATTGAATTACTAGATTAACTTCTCCGTGTGTGTGTGTGTGTGTGTGTGTGTGTGTGTGTGGTGTGTGTGTGTGTGCGCGCCTATAAAGCAGGATAACTAATTGTGTGTATTAGCTTTCTGTCTCCCTGCAGTGCTTTGTTTGAAGTAGATAATTTATGACTGCAGAACATGTTTGCATAAACTTCATTAGAATATAAAGGGACATAAGTCAGCTGTCTGTCTATCTACCTGCAGCTACCTGTCTGTCTGCCTGCAGCTACCTGTCTGTCTGCCTGCAGCTACCTGTCTGTCTGTCTGCAGCTACCGGTCTGTCTGCCTGCAGCTACCTGTCTGTCTGTCTGCCTGCAGCTACCTGCCTGTCTGTCTGCAGCTACCTGTCTGTCTGTCTGCAGCTGCCTGTCTGCCTGCAGCTACCTGTCTGTCTGCCTGCAGCTACCTGTCTGTCTGCCTGCAGCTACCTGTCTGTCTGCCTGCAGCTACCTGTCTGTCTACCTGTAGCTACCTGTCTGTCTGCCTGCAGCTACCTGTCTGTCTACCTGCAGCTCCCTGTCTGTCTGTCTGCAGCTACCTGTCTGTCTGCCTGCAGCTACCTGTCTATCTACCTGCAGCTACCTGTCTGTCTGCCTGCAGCTACCTGTCTGTCTGCCTGCAGCTACCTGTCTGTCTGCCTGCAGCTACCTGTCTGTCTACCTGCAGCTACCTGTCTGTCTGCCTGCAGCTACCTGTCTGTCTGCCTGCCTGCAGCTACCTGTCTGCCTGCCTGCAGCTACCTGTCTGTCTGCCTGCAGCTACCTGTCTGTCTGCAGCTACCTGTCTGTCTGCCTGCAGCTACCTGTCTGTCTGCCTGCAGCTACCTGTCTGTCTGCCTGCAGCTACCTGTCTGTCTGCCTGCAGCTACCTGTCTGTCTACCTGTAGCTACCTGTCTGTCTACCTGCAGCTACCTGTCTGTCTGCCTGCAGCTACCTGTCTGTCTGCCTGCAGCTACCTGTTGTCTACCTGCAGCTCCCTGTCTGTCTGCCTGCAGCTACCTGTCTGTCTGCCTGCAGCTACCTGTCTGTCTGCCTGCAGCTACCTGTCTATCTACCTGCAGCTACCTGTCTGTCTGCCTGCAGCTACCTGTCTGTCTGCCTGCCTGCAGCTACCTGTCTGCCTGCCTGCAGCTACCTGTCTGTCTGCCTGCAGCTACCTGTCTGTGCCTGCCTGCAGCTACCTGTCTGTCTGCCTGCAGCTACCTGTCTGTCTGCCTGCAGCTACCTGTCTGTCTGCCTGCAGCTACCTGTCTGTCTACCTGCAGCTACCTGTCTGTCTGCCTGCAGCTACCTGTCTGTCTGCCTGCAGCTGCCTGTCTGTCTACCTGCAGCTGCCTGTCTGTCTACCTGCAGCTACCTGTCTGTCTGCCTGCAGCTACCTGTCTGTCTGCCTGGCTCACCCTCCGTCCACTTTCTGACTCTTTCCCTTTAAAGAAACTCTCAAAAACATAGACTTTCTCTCTGTACTTTCTCACCGTCACCATCATCACAGTGTAATTAAAGATCTCCAGGTGTGTATCTGATAATTCACACCATTGTAACCTTTGTGACTGTTACCATGGTAACCTTCAATTAATGTCCACCCACCGCACTCTGACCGCCGCGGCCGCCATCATCATTATTTTAAATATGGAGCAGAAAGTAAATCAGAAATTCACTCTTTCCGAACCACCGGCTTCAGAACGAGGGAGACGATCAGAGTTTCACCAAAATGATTTGTTCTCAATATCTTTGGAAAATGTACTCTATATTGTGATTTGTGTACGAGTATTTTGGTCAGATTCATGTCATGAAGACTCAATATGACTACTTCTTGTGACTTTTTGTTGTTGTGAATAAACAATACAACCACATGTATCAGTAAAACCCTAAAAATACAATTAATACCTGTTTAAAACTTGAATAACAGTTACATTAACGTTATGTGGGTTTTCTGGTGCAGCACATATCATCAGCTTTGTCTCAGTTTGACCTTTTTCCAGAGCCTCTGACAGGTCTCAGGCCTTCATGTGTCAGCTGTGGTTCAATTATGGAGAAATCACAGGTCTGTTTTCTAACGTCCTGCCGCTCAGTGCAGAGGCTTCAGAGCGTATTACCACCTGCTGAAGGCCAGAGTCACTCATTACAGTTTCTCACAGCCCTGAGCCACATCTCTAGACGTGTTATCGGTCTCTGGATTCTCAGAGACTTCTGTTACCCTCAGGATCCGGAAATCAAGCTCACCGGCCCTGAGATATTGCTCTCTTTACGAGAGCGTGGGGCATTAAGTCCTTAAACCAAGAAATGAGTCAGCATTTTAGCACTTCCTGTCCTTCGTCTGGGACATTTTTTAATATGTTTTTAGTTATCCTGAAATTTGCTCTGTGGTTAACACAAGCTGAAGATATTCTTAATCTACAACATCAAATATGTCGGTATATACCCCACTGGTGGATTTCAAAACGGATGTTGCTAACAAGAGTCTAAATGAGACGACTAAACGTCATCACGCCCAACATTAGCCACCTTTAGCTTAGCGGTGGTGATGTGAAGTCATGTGACCGTGCTATAGTTCCTTTATAGCCCAACATTAGCCACCTTTAGCTTAGCGGTGGTGACATGAAGTCATGTGACCGTGCTGTAGTTCCTTTATAGCCCAACATTAGCCGCCTTTAGCTTAGCGGTGGTGATGTGAAGTCATGTGACCGTGCTATAGTTCCTTTATAGCCCAACATTAGCCACCTTTAGCTTAGCGGTGGTGACGTGAAGTCATGTGACCGTGCTGTAGTTCCTTTATAGCCCAACATTAGCCGCCTTTAGCTTAGCGGTGGTGACGTGAAGTCATGTGACCGTGCTGTAGTTCCTTTATAGCCCAACATTAGCCACCTTTAGCTTAGCGGTGGTGACGTGAAGTCATGTGACCGTGCTGTAGTTCCTTTATAGCCCAACATTAGCCTCCTTTAGCTTAGCGGTGGTGACGTGAAGTCATGTGACCGCTCTGTAGTTCCTTTATAGCCCAACATTAGCCACCTTTAGCTTAGCGGTGGTGACGTGAAGTCATGTGACTGTGCTGTAGTTCCTTTATAGCCCAACATTAGCCACCTTTAGCTTAGCGGTGGTGACGTGAAGTCATGTGACCGTGCTGTAGTTCCTTTATAGCCCAACATTAGCCTCCTTGAGCTTAGCGGTGGTGACGTGAAGTCATGTGACCGTGCTGTAGTTCCTTTATAGCCCAACATTAGCCTCCTTTAGCTTAGCGGTGGTGACGTGAAGTCATGTGACCGTGCTGTAGTTCCTTTATAGCCCAACATTAGCCTCCTTTAGCTTAGCGGTGGTGACGTGAAGTCATGCGACCGTGCTGTAGTTCCTTTATAGCCCAACATTAGCCACCTTTAGCTTAGCGGTGGTGATGTGAAGTCATGCGACCGTGCTGTAGTTCCTTTATAGCCAACATTAGCCACCTTTAGCTTAGCGGTGGTGACGTGAAGTCATGTGACCGTGCTGTAGTTCCTTTATAACCCAACATTAGCTCTTTACGTCAGAACTCATAAAGTGGTGTTAACATGTGTAGATTTTCCTGCTGATCGTAAACGTTAATTTTTTTTTTCTGCAATAATCCAAAAGCCAATGAAAAAATCCCATTGGCTTTTTGTCATGGGAACCAGTGAGATGCTGCCTTCAGGGTTAACTTAATCTCATTAACTTTTTCTTGTTGCTTTTCGTGGTAACTAACTAGTGTGTGTATTCATGTATCATTTTAAGTGCATGTAATCTATTATGTATGCGTTGTTGCTGACGCTAATAACCTGCATTATTGTATAAACGTGGCAATTATCCCAGGATTGACGAATCACGTTATTCTGTCACTTCGCAAGTTATTGTTGTATATTATTCCGTCAAAACTCATCAGCATCCAAACCCCCTGTCGCTCCCTCGTTTGTGTTCGTCAATAGTTTGCTGTTACATTCATAATAAGGTCCTTTGAGTGTTCATAACAAGTACGATAGTTTGGGAAATATCATCCGTTCAGGGTCAGCGGGAGAAGCAGTTGGCGAGTGATTTGTGTGACAACATGTGAAGAGAAGAGAACAGCGGCAGAAAGACGGACGAAGAAAGACGAGCATTAACCAGATGGAGAGAATGAGAGTGAAGACAGAATAAAGACGTTACATAAACAGCCCATCTGCTGTTAATGAGATTCTCTCTGCTGACGCTGTCAAACAGAGCTAACGTCCTCCATGTTGGTCCCTGTCAGGTGAACAGCTGGAGCTGCTTTCAATTCATGTATTCACTAACTGGTGGAAATAGGGCGGAATAAGTGGTGGAAGAAGAGCTGAGATCTCACATTTTTTAAAGTTGTAATACCACAATCAATCAATCTGTATTTACATAGCACGTTTCAGACACAGATCGTAACGCAAAGTCATTCAAAAACCAAAAAACAGACTATACAGAGATGCTGTGAGAAACCAATGTGAGTTTGGAACATTGAACAATATAAATCTATTCTATTAGACTCAACAATGGAACTATGATCAGGAGAAATGGCCATGACGTGGACCTTCGTAATTAATCTCAGCAAACCAAACTAAAACTTGTGCATTTCATGTATCAGATGCTTTGTCTTACTCTTGTATGTATGCGAGGAATAAACTGATCCAAGATGAGGTCACACAGTGAAATATCTCTCTGCTCAGTGTGACCATAGCAACACCACAGGGGGTATTCATATCAGATTTAACTTTTTATATGTTTTGTGATAGCGGTCTATTATATATGGCAGTCAGAGGTAATCTAGTGCTGCAGATGGTCGAACGCTAAAGTGCTGCCCAGGCAGGGCCGCCTTAATGCACGGGCTGACCTGGGCTGAAGCCTACGGAGATCGGGGGCCTATCATGAGCCAACAAAAAAAAAAAATTCAAATATATTTTTTTTTTTCGGGGTGTTTTTAAAAAACTTTAAATAAACAAAGTCTTGGCTTTCAGAATATGAAACTTTTATTTCCAAAATCACACAATATATACATTTTTGAAGCTTGTAAAGGGAAGATGACAGATCTCACTCGCCACTCCTCCCCTCCCTCCGGCTGACATTATGAATGTAAGCGTATAGTAATCATAGATAACACGGCAGGGTCCGTTACAGTTTGTTTTCATCTGGTTTCAAATAAACAAAGTCTTGGCTTTCAGAATATTAAACTTGTTTCGGCAAATTCAGAAGATAAATACAACTTTGAAGCTTCGGCATAATTACAAGCGGAGAACGGAGTAACTTGACATCACAGCAGGCAGAACAACAGCCTGTGTTTCTCGTGAGGGTTTTCCCCGGGAAACAAACACAACACACACAAACGCAAAATTACACAAACACACACACGTATACACACACACACACACACACACACACACACACCACACACCACACACACACACACACACACACTCGCGAGCTTCCCCAGACCAGTAATCCAATAGAAAATATCTTTCCTCCGTAGTATTTTGATCATTTGCTCCGCTAACCAATCAGATCGATGGATTCCAGAGATGACTCCGAAACAGTCCGTGGGCACCGCTCAACAGCCAATCAGAATGAGAATATGTTTTCACATGTGACTTATTCAAACTGCGAGTGATTGAGTGACAGATGAAGGTTGTTTAGGAGAAAATGTCGGAGAAGAAAAAGTTTGAGAGCGGCGCTCGGGAAAGGAATTGTTGAGGGAAAAGGAGTTTGGAGACAAGCAGCTACAAAGCATGTCGAAGCTTCCAGGTTATTCTAAACCTGTAGGCCGGATGAGGAGGGAGGACAGGTGAGTTCTGTACCGAGCGGCAGCGGTGCCGGCCGCGGGGCCAAGTAGGCCGTCTGGTTCTGATAGCGATGGAGTAGCGGGAGAGGAAGAACAGACAGGAGGGACATTATCTGTTGGAGGAGATGAGAGGACGACGAGGACTTGCTACGTGGAGGGGAGCCAACGGCAACCGGACAGATACATGAGGGAGGCCCGATACGTCACTCATCTGGAGGAGAGGACCAGGCGCAGAGCAGAGTGGAGAAGTGCCAGTCACAGAGCCTGCCGAGGGAATGACTTTGATTTGTTGTTTAAATGGGGGGCCTCCAAAACCTACCAGCCCCAGGGCCTGATGGCAGGTTAAGGCGGGCCTGTGCACAGGGTGTCCTAACTTCACTTCCTGTCCTCATTCATACTATTTTACCACCGTCTAAAAAAGTGAAGGATGAGAAACTATAGACACGCAGGCTGTGGTTTAGTCGAAGGCAAAGTCAAAGTCAGCTTTATTGTCAAATGACTACGTGTGTTATACATCCAGAAATCTCGAGATACCGTTTCCCGCAGTCCCACAGTGTGACATACATAAAACAAAAAGGGCCTAGATAAACGGGGTTTACAACCAAGTAATCATTTTTAATATGTGCTGGTTAATAATATATTTAAAATGTTAATAATATATTTAAAATGTTAATAATATATTTAAAATGTTCAAAGTACAGTTTCAGTGCAGTAGCAGCGGAGATGGGCAGAAAAGTGAATGGTGCTGGATGAGGGAAGGGTGTGTGTGTGTGTGTGTGTGTGTGTGTGGTGTGTGTGTGTGTGTGTGTGTGTGTGTGTGTGTGTGTGTGTGTGTGTGTGTGTGTGTGTGTGTGTGTGTGTGTGTGTGTGTGTGTGTGTGTGTGTGTGTGTGTGTGTGTGTGTGTGGTGTGTGTGTGTGTGTGTGTGTGTGTGTGTGTGTGTGTGTGTGTGTGTGTGTGTGTGTGTGTGTGTGTGTGTGTGTGTGTGTGTGTGTGTGTGTGTGTTGTGGTTGTGTGTGTGTGTGTGTGTGTGTGTGGGTGTGTTTTTTTGGGGCAAGGTGGGAAGCAGGGTGGGGGGAGAGATGTCAGAGAGGGGGAGAGGTCGATGTTTTTAATCATAGAACATGGACTTTGTCTAACCACTTCGTATTGGCTTTGATGCAACAACGCCAGGGAAATGTGTGAAGAAGAATTCATAACGGTTTAGGAAAATAAAATATGGTACTAAGATAATTATTCTTGATTTATAGTATAATAAACCACCATTTAATAAGGAATTTACCAAAAAATATGGTTATTTAAAAAGAGGAATTATTTCCTATTCCTAACACATGTTCGTAGACTCTGATGCAAAACGACATTTATAAGGATTTAGAAAAGCCCATGAGGTGCAAAGATAATCCGACTACAGGTATAATACATTCAACCACTATTTATAAAGTTATACACGGGGTCTTAAAAAAGTATTAAAGTTGAAAAATCAATTTAGCGAAAATGAAGGGTATTAAAAAGTATAAAACGGCATTTCCCAAGGTATTACATTTTTTATAATATTTTAGAAGATAAGGAGGAAGGACAATCAATACTGTGTGTAGTCAATGTGAGGTAAAGTGTGTCGCCATGGTAACCGGTTAGAACTCGAAGAGGCGACTGAGGTCTTAAAGTGTATTAAAGACCCTGTCTATAGGAACATAGATACTGAATAACCAGAAACTACAGCGTAGGTTTTATCCTAACACGTGTTCATAGGCTTTGATGCTAACACTTCAAGATGTCGTGATAACCTGACTGCATTCAAGTTATATTCAACCGCCATCTAAAAACACGAAGACGAGAAACAATAGACACTCAATAGCATAATAGGCAATTCCATCCTGTCTTTTTTCCCCAACGATTTCTCATTATTTTAGACTTTGATGTCAAACGATTTTCTGCGAATGTGCTTGTAATTTAAATATTGAGAACAAATTCAGAGACAAACGACAGTTCTAGCATAAGTGGAAACTTCGCCAATTAGTTTGAAAATGGTGAAAAAATACATATTTAGAAACAGGAAATTCAGGCACAGAAGATACAATCTTACCAGGATCTGAGAGCTTCTGAGTATTCTGAGGTCTAAGACACACCACATGTTTAGAGTATAAGGAAAGTAAATGCATTTAAATAAGTTATAATGAACCAGGAGTCACTGCAGCAGATTTGTCCTCCAAAAGAAGGTCTGAAAATGCAGTTCCAGCAGAGCGAGCCCTAATGAGACTAACGAGCTGGCTTTAAAGTGTAATTAAACATCTCCAGGTGTGTTGTGACGCTGCAGGAGGAAAGGTCGGCTCCGCTCAGCTGGAAAATGTTTCTGAGCTTTTATCTCTGCGGGATGATCCAGGCCTCTGATTGGCCGAGCTGGAAGAGGACCAAGCCAATCACACGCCCCGGGGCCATCTGATGGTCACTGCCCTCTGAGTCTCCTCCACACCACACACACACACACACACACACAACACACACACACACACACACACACACACACACACACAACACACACACACACCACTTTTAAGTATTGTGAGTACAAGTATCCATGGCAAAGAAGGTAAACCAGCAAATTATTTCATTTAAGAAGCTGAACTACGAGATGTTTTTAGACCAAAATACTTACAAAACGAATCAATAATTGTCAAAATGTACAGATATATTTCTGAGATTTAGTGGTGTACTAGTACCACAGAAAACACATGAGGCCCTATTTAACTTGTGTGGGTGCTGTAGTGTCTTCTATAGGTTTTAGTGCATGTAAATGGTTTGCAAAGGCTAAAATCTCACATTTCCGCAACACAGTGACATCACTATGTAACACTCGCGCTCCTATTGGCTATTGGTCCAAAACATTGTAGGCTAAGGGATGGTTTCATCCATTCAATACACACGGGGCGTCCATATGTATTTACTGAAGTTAAGTACAAATATAACAGCACTATATTCCTGAAGTGCGTCGATCGTGCTCCCCTGAGGATACACCTCTCTCACGACCTCGTGATGTTTCCTCTAACGCCGCCCTCGGGACACACTCCACTCTTCAAGCTCCTCTCGTAAGAATAGCTGAAGCATCACTATGTAATGTATTCTGTACAGCACTTTCATATTAAGGGGTGTAATGAACATTTCAGCCTGCAGCCGAGAGGCTCGTCTCCCCCTCGTCTCCCCCGTTTCCCTCCCCCCTCTTTCTCTCTGTGGCTGCAGGTTGTCTCGCTAGCTGAGAAGCATTTTAACATTCAAACACTCGCCTCTTCTTCTTCTTCTTCTGTCTGCTGAATATGGAGCAGCTCTTATCTCAACGACAGAAGGATAATTGCTGGAGAGGGAGAGAGGGAGAGGAGGGAGAGAGGGAGAAAACACAGGGACAAGAGTCAGTGCCAATGACGCTGAGAACAGGAGATGTATCTGTGATATAGTGTGTGTGTGTGTGGTGTGTGTGTGTGTGTTTGTGTGTTGTGTGTGTGTGTGTGTGTGTGTGTGTGTGTGTGTGGTGTGTGTGTGTGTGTGTGTGTGTGTGTGCTGTGTGCGTGTGGTGCGGTGGGAAAACCTCTCTTTTAAATCGCCATTCCCAGTCGTTGTGTTTAGACTTGTACCTAGTAGGAAGTGGGTGTTACAGCAGAGCTAGATAGATAGATAAGAATGGATGGACGGACAGACCGAGAGGACGGACGGACCGACGGACGGACAGACAAAGAGACAGACGGACGGACGGACGGACGGACGGACGGACAGAGAGACAGACAGACAGACAGACAGACAGACAGACAGACAGACAGACAGACAGACAGACAGACGACAGACAGACAAGTACTTTATTGATCCCAATTTGGGAAATGTTTGCGCTGCAGCAGCATAAAAAACAAGGCAATAAGGAGAAATCCAGACACTAGAAATAAACAGTCGAAAATATTTCTTAAATCGCAATAAATAGCGTAAAAAATATATACATGTGGAAATACAATGTACAGGGGGAGCTAGTGGGACAAGAGAGGAGGAGAAAGTACGAATCTTCATGAGAAAATGTTTACAGGTACATACTGGATACTAAAAACGATTCTTGCTTAAAGATGTATTTAAATAAAGACTCAATTTCAAAATGTGACCTTAAAAAATGTTGTTAAAAAAAAAATGTTCAAGACTCTTTCTAAATGAATAGACATACAAATAGATTAGTTTCTTTTTTCATTTCATTTCAAACCTTTATTTAACCAGATTGGTCCCATTGAGATCATACAGTAGATCTCTTTTTCAAGGGAGACCTGCAGCATATAGGTTCCACATGAAACATAAAACAATAAAGAACATCATACATTATATTTACAGGATACATAGTTATAAACATTTACAAGTTCCCATAGTATCAGCAAGCATTTCATTTAGCCTAGCTTTAAAAACATGCAGAGGAATGAGATTGCTCAGTTTCAACGATTCTATTCTAACGATATCTTTCAAAACATTAGTTCAATAGGTTAAGTTTGAAAAGATTTTTTCGCAAAAATATCTTTCTAATAGTTTTAGTTTAGAAAGTTTGAAAAGATTTGTCAAAGCTATCATTTGACTTCAACCAGGATCACATTTGTATTTAAAATCCATGTCAGATTTTCACATTTTGATTGTAGAGCAGCGAAAACTAGAGAATGCAATTCCTGAAGAAATTGCTCGTGGGAATCCTTTATTCTGAAAAGCTGAATTGCTTTGCTGAAATGTAATGAGTAAGAAGAAAGTGAAGCATTTAGATTGAAATGATACGTGAACACTGGGGGCTTGAATGTGCGATGAGAGAAGAAAAGAAAGTAAAAAGGCTTGGAAAAGCAGCAGAATATTTGAACTGCAAACTTGATGGCGAATGATCTGTCGCCATGGCAACGGCATTTGATGACACCCCACAATACGCTTAAATGCGTTGATGGCTGCATCGTTACCAAACCTGGGAAGTTCTGGGCCATTTCGAGCATTTGAACTGAAGTTGTGAGAAAACCGTGTTTCATCAAATCAAATCAAGTTTTATTTATAAAGCACATTTATAAACGATGTTTGGTGGAGCCAACGTGCTGTACATAAATAAAGATAGCCTACAGTCGAGACACTTTACAGCAAATACAACAGCTCAGATTGTTCAGAATATCAGTATGAGAAACACGACACCCTCTATCCTTAGACCCTCTATCCTCAGACCCTCTGTCCTCAGACCCTCTATCCTTAGACACTCTGTCCTTAGACCCTCTGTCCTTAGACCCTCTGTCCTCAGACCCTCTGTCCTCAGACCCTCTGTCCTTAGACCCTCTGTCCTCAGACCCTCTGTCCTCAGACCCTCTGTCCTCAGACCCTCTGTCCTCAGACCCTCTGTCCTTAGACCCTCTGTCCTCAGACCCTCTGTCCTTAGACCCTCTGTCCTTAGACCCTCTGTCCTTAGACCCTCTATCCTTTGACTCTCTGTCCTTAGACCCTCTGTCCTTAGACCCTCTGTCCTTAGACCCTCACATCGTACAAGGAAACACTTCCAGAGAAACCCACAGTTTAAAGGGAACATGGGAGAAACCTCAGGGAGAGCAGCAGAGGAGGGATCCCTCTCCAGGACGGACAGACTGCAATAGATGCCGTGTGTAAATCCAAGAGATAATACATTTCACAGCATACAGACCGAATGTTAGGAAATGCATGCGTCTGTAACGAGAAGATGAATCCAGGATGTCAGCTACAATGCTGTGGAAGCCATCAGAGAGGCAGCATGACGAGACCCAAGGCAGGACCGCAGAGACAGGTTCAGCCACGACCCGAAGTCCACGACTTAATCCAGAACTCAGGATAGAGGATCCAGGACACAGGACTACAGCAAGAGGATCAGCCTCGACTCCGGTTCCCGGCGTAGATATAGACACAAACAAGAACAAAGATGTGGCTGGGTTAATCGGAACAAGAGAATACACAGACACAGACAGAGTGGGGGAAGGTCACTGGATAAGAGTTATTCTTGATAACCCTCTAGAAAGATCACATGAACTTCCCCACTCAATCTATCAAGACCCGAGCAGTTCTATCAGAAGTCCAAGGTAAAGGCACAGGCCGGCGCATACCGCTCATGGAATCCCTCACCATATGAACTCTGACCCCTCGAGTGTACAAGTGTAGAATAGTATTTCTTCTCTTCTCAGAGAACAAGGGTATGAAGAGAACAGCCAGAAACAGAGGAAGAGAGGCACAACGTGACTACGTGATGCACTCTCCTAAATATTAAACGAGTAAGAGGTGAAGAAACACAAAGCCAGAAACTGAAATGAAAAGGCACCATCATGCTTCCCCTTAGAATAGGGTGGAAATGATGAAGACCCAAATGATGAAGAGGGGACATGGGATACTAGTGAAGAGGGACAACAGTGAAGAGGGACAACGTATCCAACGTACTAGCACTCTCCAAAGAGACAGAAAGTCAAAGTATACGCCGAGAGGCACAACGTGACTACGTAAATGCACTCTCCCGTATAAATTAGTTCAAGGGAAAGGGGGTGAAAAACTAAACTAGTCAAAAGAAGGAAGTAGAGAGGCCTAAATGCCCTCTCCTAGATTCAGTTGAAGGAAAGAACTGGGGAGCAAACAAGTACAGGAGGAAAGGCCCAACGTGTCAACGTCAACACACTAGAATAGTTCAAGGTAAACGGGGTAGGAAGAATATAGTAAGAAACAGAGCTGAAAAGGCGTGAGCATTGTGTTGCTAAGGCAACGGTATTTGAAGAAATCTTAAAATTGTCAAACAGATGTCTTCACTGCTGGACTGTTAGCACACATGTGAAGTTTGAGCACTTTTTGACCATTTTCATAGGAGTTATAGCAATATCGTGTTTTACGGCGAGAGATGCGTTGCTATGGAAACACATGTTTAGGAAAACTCACTAATGGCACACAGACATGTGCTGGACCATTAACCATGATCTGAAGTCTGCTGCTCTGAGCATGTCAGTTGGAGTTTTGACATCATCGTGTTCTATGACACAGCTGTTTAATTTTGAGCTAACGACGTGTCCAGAGATCAAAGGTTTCCATGGTGATCGCAGTAATCTGTGAGAGGAGAGCATTTGCATTGTTCTGAATGAGAGAGATAAACATGTGAACGTTTTGTTGAAAAACCGTAACAGATATCGGTGAAATTTCAACGCGTGAAGCATCTGAAGGAAGTTGAGCATCTGAAGTGTGCTTGTTGTGTACTTTCGGGGTAATAATGTGGCCTTTTTGGCAGACTAACTGAAGGCTGCTGCCGTGAGGAAAGATCAGCTTGAATTTACAATGATGTTTAATGGGGTTTGTCACTTCATGCCCTCAAGAGGCATTTTGTTTAATTATTTTTGCCAATTTGTTTTCATTTGTCAAGCTACGAGATGTTTTCCTACGTTTGTCATGACACATGATGTCTCAGGAATGTAGGGTTTGGGAATTATGGCAGGTTACAAAAAAATATGAAGGCGAATTTCAAGCTGTCCTCCAGATTTGAGATCACACACCTTAACGAGCTGCTAACATGTTAAAATCTGAAGAAGGCCTCTTTACCAAGGTCTGAACAATGTTTAATATTTCTAAAAGTATGAATCAGATTTAAAAGTTGTTTAACACGAATAATGTCAGAAAGATGTGTAACATTTTAAAGTTGGAATGAGCAGTTGAAGTCCCATGAAGATTTTTCAAGTCTGAAGATTTCCTCCATTGACTTCCATGTTAAAAATGTGATGAATTATGGGATGTATCTCTGGAATTATGAAAGTTATGAATAATAAAAGTAATAGCCATCGATTCCCGACCGAGCTGAACGTTTTGATGTTTGAACGGAGTTTCTGCGATGTGGAATGTGGGAGAAGAAGAGGCGCAAAATAACCCGGCGGAATAATAAAGAATTGTGTGTGTAGCGTAACAGATGGTGGGACAGCATTCCCACTAAATGAGTAGGAGTAAACAAAGGCTATAGATAGAGACAGAAACCAGGTGAAACTCCACAGTGACGATTGGAAATCTAATGTTGTGTGTGTGTGTGTGTGTGTGTGTGTGTGTGTGTGTGTGTGTGAGAGAATTAAACGATTCATTTAATTTTAATTTAAATGTCTATTGAGTATAATGTCTAATTTGCATATTCCACCTTAAACCAAAACAGCTTGATTTGCATTTCCCCCTTAAGTTAAACTGATTGGCTCCCCCACAGCTAACCAATCAGTTCTGCTGTCTGAGCCTCAGCCATGTGGATAATAAGCTGTCAGCCAATCACACGCAGCCTGGGAGAACACGCTGCCACCTGATTGGTTGGAGCTTGTCCAATTCTGTTTCCAGGGTAACCTATATATATATATTTCATGATGTATTACTGGAGCCACGGTTAGCGAGCCGTAAAAGTTTGTAGGATCCTCGTTAAATGAGTTTTAACAAGGCAGTGTGCTGCATTTAATGTCCTGTTTGAAACGCGGGAATCCATTTATTTAGTCGTTGCCATCAGTGAAGTCACTTCTTTGAGGAATTAAATGCCAGACAAATTAGCCAGATCTTTGGTGGACTTTAGTTCCTTTATAGCCCAACATTAGCCGCCTTTAGCTTAGCGGTGGTGACGTGAAGTCATGTGACCGTGCTGTAGTTCCTTTATAGCCCAACATTAGCCGCCTTTAGCTTAGCGGTGGGTGACGTGAAGTCATGTGACCGTGCTGTAGTTCCTTTATAGCCCAACATTAGCCTCCTTTAGCTTAGCGGTGGTGACGTGAAGTCATGTGACCATGCTGTAGTTCCTTTATAGCCCAACATTAGCCTCCTTAGCTTAGCGGTGGTGACGTGAAGTCATGTGACCGTGCTGTAGTTCCTTTATAGCCCAACATTAGCCTCCTTTAGCTTAGCGGTGGTGATGTGAAGTCATGTGACCATGCTGTAGTTCCTTTATAGCCCAACATTAGCCTCCTTTAGCTTAGCGGTGGAGACGATAAGTCATGGGACCGTGCTGTAGTTCCTTTATAGCCCAACATTAGCCACCTTTAGCTTAGCGGTGGTGACGCGAAGTCATGTGACCGTGCTGTAGTTCCTTTATAGCCCAACATTAGCCACCTTTAGCTTAGCGGTGGTGACGCGAAGTCATGTGACCGTGCTGTAGTTCCTTTATAGCCCAACATTAGCCACCTTTAGCTAGCGGTGGTGACGTTAAGTCATGTGACCATGCTGTAGTTCCTTTATAGCCCAACATTAGCCACCTTTAGCTTAGCGGTGGTGACGAGAAGTCATGTGACCGTGCTGTAGTTCCTTTATAGCCCAACATTAGCCACCTTTAGCTTAGCGGTGGTGACGAGAAGTCATGTGACCGTGCTGTAGTTCCTTTATAGCCCAACATTAGCCGCCTATAGCTTAGCGGTGGTGACGTGAAGTCATGTGACCGTGCTGTAGTTCCTTTATAGCCCAACATTAGCCTCCTTTAGCTTAGCGGTGGTGACGTGAAGTCATGTGACCGTGCTGTAGTTCCTTTATAGCCCAACATTAGCCTCCTTTAGCTTAGCGGTGGTGACGTGAAGTCATGTGACCGTGCTGTAGTTCCTTTATAGCCCAACATTAGCCTCCTTTAGCTTAGCGGTGGTGATGTGAAGTCATGTGACCATGCTGTAGTTCCTTTATAGCCAACATTAGCCTCCTTTAGCTTAGCGGTGGAGACGTTAAGTCATTGACCGTGCTGTAGTTCCTTTATAGCCCAACATTAGCCACCTTAGCTTAGCGGTGGTGACGCGAAGTCATGTGACCGTGCTGTAGTTCCTTTATAGCCCAACATTAGCCACCTTTAGCTTAGCGGTGGTGACGTTAAGTCATGTGACCATGCTGTAGTTACTTTATAGCCCAACATTAGCCTCCTTTAGCTTAGCGGTGGTGACGTGAAGTCATGTGACCATGCTGTAGTTCCTTTATAGCCCAACATTAGCCTCCTTTAGCTTAGCGGTGGTGACGTGAAGTCATGTGACCGTGCTGTAGTTCCTTTATAGCCCAACATTAGCCTCCTTTAGCTTAGCGGTGGTGATGTGAAGTCATGTGACCATGCGGTAGTTCCTTTATAGCCCAACATTAGCCTCCTTTAGCTTAGCGGTGGAGACGTTAAGTCATGTGACCGTGCTGTAGTTCATTTATAGCCCAACATTAGCCACCTTTAGCTTAGCGGTGGTGACGCGAAGTCATGTGACCGTGCTGTAGTTTCCTTTATAGCCCAACATTAGCCACCTTTAGCTTAGCGGTGGTGACGTGAAGTCATGTGACCGTGCTGTAGTTCCTTTATAGCCCAAAATTAGCCTCCTTTAGCTTAGCGGTGGTAACGTGAAGTCATGTGACCGTGCTGTAGTTCCTTTATAGCCTACTTTTACTCAGGTATGATATAAATGCAAACTTTTACATTGTGATTTTTCGTCTTCTACTATAATTAAAAAGTGGCGAGTAAACCGACAGCAGAAGTGATAACTAGAACAAAGAGGAACATCTGCTCAGAGACTTTTCTGTCTTTTCTTAGTTGTTTGTTTCACACTTTCTTTATCAGCAGCTGGAAAACTGGACAAGACTCCAAGAGTGTGTGTGTGTGTGTGTGTGTGTGTGTGTGTGTGTTGTGTGTGTGTGTGAGATGGAGAGTTTTCTGTGTTGCAGCGCTTGTTTTATGTCCTGCAGGCTCTTTCTCTCCTCTCACCCCCCTCCATGTCTCACCCCTGTTCCCTCCTCACCCCCTCTCCCTGCCTCCCCCTTCCCTGTCTCACCCTCTGTCTCTCTCCCTGTATCACCCCCTCCCTGTCTCACCCCTCTCCTGTCTCACCCCTCTCCCTGTCTCACCCCTCTCCCGTGTCTCACCCTCTGTGTCTCTCCCTGTCTCACCCACCTCCCTTTGTCTCACCCCCCTCCCGGGGTCTCACCCCTCTTCCTGTCTCACCTCCTCTTTCCTGTTCACCCCTCTCCCTTGTCTCACCCTCCTCCCTGTTCACCCCTCTCCCTGGTCTCCTCACCCTTCTCCCTGTCCCACCCCCCTCCCTGTCTTCACCCTCTCCCTGTCTCACCCCTCCCTGTCTCACCATCTGTCTCTCTCCCTGTCTCACCCCCTCCCTGTCTCACCCCCCTCCCTGTCTCACCCCCTCCCTGTCTCACCATCTGTCTCTCTCCCTGTCTCACCCCCTCCCTGTCTCACCCCCCTCCCTGTCTCACCCCCTCCATGTCTCACCCCCCTCCCTGTCTCACCCCCCTCCCTCTCTCACCCCTCTTCCTGTCTCACCCCCTCCCTGTCTCACCCCTCTCCCTGTCTCACCCCCTCCCTCTCACCCCCCTCCCTGTCTCACCCCCTCCCTGTCTCACCCCCCCCCTTGTCTCACCCCCCTCCCTCTCGCCCCCCTCCCTGTCTCACCCCCTCCCTGTCTCACCCCCTCTGTCTCGCCCCCCTCCCTGTCTCACCCCCCTCCCTGTCTCACCCCCCTCCCTCTCACCCCCCTCCTGTCTCACCCCCTCCCTGTCTCACCCCCCTCCCTGTCTCACCCCCCTCCCTGTCTCACCCCCTCCCTACCCCTCTCCCTGTCTCACCGCCCTCCCTGTCTCACCCCCCTCCCTGTCTCTCTCCCTGTCTCACCCCCTCCCTGTCTCACCCCCCTCCCTGTCTCACCGCCCTCCCTGTCTCACCCCCCTCCCTGTCTCTCTCCCTGTCTCACCCCCTCCCTGTCTCACCGCCCTCCCTGTCTCACCCCCTCCCTCTCACCCCCCTCCCTCTCACCCCCCTCCCTGTCTCACCCCCCTCCCTGTCTCACCCCCCTCCCCTCCCTGTCTCTCTCCCTGTCTCACCCCCTCCCTGTCTCACCCCCCTCCCTGTCTCACCGCCCTCCCTGTCTCACCCCCCTCCCTGTCTCACCTCCCACCCCCCTCCCTGTCTCACCCCCTCCCTGTCTCACTCCCCTCCCTGTCTCACCCCCCCCCCTGTCTCACCCCCCTCCCTGTCTCACCCCCTCCCTGTCTCTCTCCCTGTCTCACCCCCCTCCCTGTCTCACCCCCTCCCTGTCTCACCCCCCCTCCCCCTGTCTCACCCTCTCTCTGACAGTGTTTAAAACTGCAGTAATCAGCCAATGACGTTCTTTTCCTTCGTCGCTGATGTTTTAAACACAATCTTCCGTTCGCTGCGTCGGCTCTGCTAAGTCTTTAAACATTCATCAGTCTCTCTATTGTGTGCTTCTTCACCGTAAGAGTCGGCGTCACGGAGGCGTTCAGAGGACAGGAAGCAGCTGGAATCCAGAGTCACTGCGTGCTGCAGACATACATCAGAGCCAGATGACGTGACGCTCATGCAACACATCACTCCCGCGGTGTCACTTACATCGGGTTGTTTTCTGATCGACACAAAGCGTCTTTTAGCGCTTTGAAAATCCCATATATTATTATTATTATTATTATTAAAGTCAAAATGTACTGACTGCAAATGTTTACAAATGTTAACCTTGATGTCGTTTAAACTGATAGCGGTGGGTCTAACGGATAGTGAGGTGGGCTGAAGGTCGGAAGGTTGTGGGAGTTCAAATCCCGCCTGGAACACCCACCACTAGTCTGCCCTTGAGCAAGGCACTTAGCCCTCAGTTACTCCAGGGAGGATGTCCCTGTAATCGGTAAGTGTAAGTCGCTTTGGATAAAAGCGTCAGCTAAATGAAATGTTATATCTATAAACGCTTCACCAGTGGAGTATTTACTCTATTTGATGTCGTAGAACAAACATATCTTCGGCTAACAACCAAAAAAACACATTCAGCAAAACCCATTGACTTCCAGACCAACGGACAGGAAACGCTAAAATACTGACGAATGTCCTGGTTTTTTAGGACTCATCCGGCACCGCTCAGGACCCGAGTCCTCCTTCCACCTGCTGCACGTCGACTGCCAGTGTCTTCTGTGCACTACTTACCAACCAGCAGCATGACTCACGCTCCTGTGATGATTGACAGCTGTCCAGACGGCAGTAGACGTCTTCCTGTGTTTGATTGACAGCTTGAGACACACAGAGGTCCGTGTGGAGGAACTCAAAGAGACTCAAAGTTGTCACCTGCAGGGCTTTTCCTGCTGAGAGAAACTCAAAACAAACTGGATGCTGCGCCTCGTTTCATTAAAACGAACTGTCCTGACGACGCAGCCTGAAGACATGCCCCCCCCGTCATGTCTCCTGTCTGCGAGAATACATGCTCTGCACAGAATACATAAAATATTAATAATGTACAGAGAGTTTCTGGTAGTGGAGCCAAACAGTAAGGGTTGTCTTCAGTTTGGGGCAAAAAGGAAAGGTCGTTAAAATATGAAGTTTATTATTATGCGGAGAATATTTGAATCAAATCAGAAAATGTTTTCAACCCGTCAAAGTCGCTAAGGTTAAATATAATTTAGGTATAAGAACAAATATACAAGAAGTTAAAGGTGGGGGTACGTCAGAACGGAGAAAGCAGCTCGAGTGCGCTAGAATTAGAAAGTACACAGCCGGAACAAATCTCCCACTTCCTTCAGAGCCCTCCCCCAACACACACGAACGCGCACATGACCAATGAGGGCAGAGGTAACTTTGTGCCAGATGGAAGGCTGACAGGCCAGGCCCCGCCTTAACCTGCATCAGGCCCTGTGGGCTGGTAGGTTTTGGAGGCCCCTATTTAAACAAACAAAATCAGTTCATTTCCTCGGCAGGCTGTGACTGCACTTCTCCACTCTGCTCTGCGCGCCTGGTCCTCTCCTCCAGATGAGTGACGTATCGGGCCTCCCTCATGTATCTGTCCGGTTGCCGTTGGCTCCCCTCCCACGTAGCAAGTCCTCGTCGTCCTCTCTTTCCTCCAACAGATAATGTCCCTCCTGTCTGTTCTTCCTCTCCCGCTACTCCATCGCTATCAGAACCAGACGGCCTACTTGGCTGCGAGTCCCCGCGGCCGGCACCGCTGCCGCTCGGTACAGAACTCACCTGTCCTCCCTCCTCATCTGCCTACAGGTTTAGAATCACCTGGAAGCTTCGACATGCTTTGTAGCTGCTTGTCTCCAAACTCCTGTTTCCCCAACAGTTTTGCTTTCCCGAGCGCCACTCTCAAACTTTTTCTTCTCCGACATTTTCTCCTAAACAACCTTCATCTGTCCACTCAATCAGTCGCAATTTGAGTAAGTCACATGTGAAACATATTCTCATTCTGATTGGCTGTTGAGTGGTGCCCACGGACTGTTACGGAGTCATCTCTGGAATCCATCGATCTGATTGGTTAGCGGAGCACATGATCAAAATACTACGGAGGAAAGATATTTTCTATTGGATTACTGGTCTGGGGGAAGCTCGCGAGTGTGTGTGTGTGTGTGTGTGTGGTGTGTGTACTGTATACGTGTGTTGTGTGTGTGTGTGTATTTTTGCGTTGTGTGTATTGTGTTTGTTTCCTGGGGAAAACACTCACGAGAAACACCAGCTGTTGTTCTGCCTGCTGTGATGTCAAGTTACTCCGTTCTCCGCTTGTAATTATGCCGAAGCTTCAAAGCTTATTTATCATCTGAATTTGCCGAAACAATTTTAATATTCTAAAGCCAAGACTTTGTTTATTTGAAACCAGATGAAAACAAACTGTAACAGACCCTGCCGTGTTATTCTGATTACTATACGCTTACATTCATAATGTCAGCCGGAGGGAGGGGAGTGAGAGCTGTCCACTTCCTTTACAAGCTTCAAAAATGTATTTATCGTGTGATTTTGGAAATAAAAGTTCCATATTCTGAAAGCCAAGACTTTGTTTATTAAATGTATTTTAAAAACATCCGAAATAAAAAACTTTTTTTTTTTAATTAACTTTTTTTTAAAACTTTTTTATTGGTCATGATAGGCCCCTGATCTCCGTAGGCCCCTGGGCTTCAGGCGGCCCTGCTGACAGGCAGGTAGGCCATCCAGTTACTTTAGCCGGCTCAGATGATTGGTCGTGCTTTTTACAGCGCCACGGCTTCCACAGATGACATGTTTTAATGGATTTGTTATCAAAGCACTTCAGATATTCATTGCTATCGGGATGTTAAGAGCATTCCATGGGATATAACAAAAAGCGTTTCTGAAATAAAGTACTTACCCCACCTTTAACATAAAATTAAAATAAAGATATTTACACAAGATGAGGACTTAAAGTAAGTGTATCATACAACTATAAAATCTAATAAAAACATTTTAAAAGTAAGAAGCAAAATATATATATATATATACACAAATATTAAATAAAAAGAAACACATATTTAAACAAACATAAGTTAACATTTAAATGTGCAAAAAAGATTTAATTTTTTTTAATAAAGACATGAATTAAAATGTCCATTTACAATATGTATTTATATATATAAGAAATACAAAAAGAAATGTGCACATTGTACTTATATATAAATGTAGGGCTGTCAAGTTAACGCGTTAATAACAAATTAAAAAATCAAAACATTAACGGCACTAATTATTTTAACGCGATTAACACATGTGTATTTTTTTCCTCGGCCGCCCCGTAGTTTCAGAGCGCATCGAGTTTAAAATACCGTCTACAAGCTGATGCTGACAGCCCCGCTCCTGCTTGCCCGCTTGCAGCAGACCACACTTCCACGCTCACCGGCAGGCACCGACTGGCCATCGGGAGGACCTTACGTGCATTGTTGTTGTTAGCATCTGGTGCTAGCTAGCTGCGCTAACGGATATAAGGAGCTGTTTCAATGAAAACAGAGGAGCGACATTTCGCCACAACTGCGCCGAGCACTTGACTTGATGCAGGAAGCAGACAGCGGGACGTTGGAGGAGAAGTCAGCACACTCAGCACGGATAGTGCAACATGATTGCAGCGTCCAGGCAGCTCCCGTTCGAGCATATTCCTTGAGTTGCAGATAGCCACACACACACACACACACACACACACACACACACACACACACACACACACACACACACACACACACACACACACACACCACAACACACACACACCATGTATACATCACTTCAGGGGACATTACATTGACTTACATGCATTTCCTGGAGACTTATTCTAACCTTAACCATAACCCTTACCTTTACCCTTAGCCTTACCCTAATCCTAATCCTAACCAAGTCTTCACCCTAAAATTAATTATTCCCCTTATGGGGACCTCCAATTTGTCCCCGTAAGGGAAGCCAGTCCCCACACGTGACTATGTAAACAGATTTAGGTCCCCACAAGTATAGTAATGCTAGACCACACACACACACACACACACACACACACACACACACACACACGCACACACCATTTGTATTGTATTATTGTATGAGAGGTTCCAGGTTGTTGTGTTTAATATTCATGAGAATATTTGTCATTGTTCAAATGATAATAAACATTAGCATAACGCATATTTGTCCGCTCATATGTTGGTAAGAGTATTAAAGACTTGACAAATATTCCTCTAAGGTACATTAGAACAGATCATAAATGTGCGATTAATTTGCGATTAATCGCGATTAACTATTTTAATCGACTGACAGCCCTAATGAAAATGCATATTACAATATTAACAGATATGTGTTAGTATTAATAAGAAATAAATGAAAATACATTTTCGATAGATTTCAACGTCTTGAGAAATCACACCTTAAATACCTTCATAAATAAACCAATTATTTAGTTTACTTTGCAGGATAATATATTTCGAACCTCCACATTTCTATTATTTAACTTCCTCCTTGTGTATTTTCTGTTGTGTACCTCGAACAGAAACCACTTAAAAGAGTTGAAACTCGAGTGAAAGAGAATAACAAGCTTGATCCAGGCGAGGACTTTCGTTTGAGAGCCCACTGAGTATATATTTCTTTGAGCATGTGAAGTGGTTACACAGACGGGGGTCTCTGCACCCAGAAAGACTCAGATTTGAAATTCAAATGAGGAGCTCTCACTCATTTACTTTAGAGAAACACTTCTTCCTCTCCCTGGAAAACAATCAGGCTTCTATATAGTGAGAACGCTCATGTTCACCTCCTCTCGTTCGCCTCCTTTTTAATCAGGTTTCTTCTCTGAAAAGAAACCTATTTCCTGCTCCTTTTCATTTTATATTCACTTCTCGCTACAAACAACGTTTCTGCATAAAGCCTCATTTATCCTGCAGGTTGAAGCTCTTCTTTGCACTTTGTGAGAAAAGCATCCTGATATTTAGCTGCTAGGTGTTGTTGTTTCTTGGTTTTGGTATTAACAACATGTTTTTCTACGAGCACGGACAACTCGCATTTGCAGAATCAACTTGCATCCTGTATTTGTTGTTGTTAATAATAATAATATATACATTTTATTTTTAGGCGCCTTTCATGACACCCAAGGACACCGTACTTTAAAAAAAAAAAAAAAAAAAAAAAAACTAAATAAAATAAAAGCTAATGGGCAACAGAACAAGATAAAAACACAAACAGGAAATCAGGGAGGAGACAGTCAAGTGGACACAATGAAACATATAATGGGGCACTACAGTGAGTAAGCAGATTTGAACATGTGGGTTTTTAATTGGGATTTGAATATGGTGATTGTGTCTGAGTGTCGGATGTGCGGGGGGGGGAGTTCCAGAGTCTGGGAGCAGTGCAGCTAAAAGCCCGAGCACCCATGGTGGACGGGCGTGGGGTGGGGGCGGTCAGCAGACCAGCAGAGGGGGGGCGAGAGGGGGTGTACTCCTGAAGAAGGTCAGCCAGATAGGGGGGGGCCAGGTTATGTAGGGCTTTGTAAGTGAGCAGTAGGTTTTTGAAGTTGATACTGTAATAGTCTGATACTTAATCTGACCTGTATGGATACGTGTTCAGTAGAAAAGCCTGGAACAGGAAGTCCAAGCGTGCAATGCAGAATGACTCTTTAAATTCCCAAAGTAATGTTCACAACTTTTGGCTTGAAAACAAAAAACGCGGCTCAGGTGCAGCCCACAGCTGACTGGCTCGCTCCGGGCATCATTACAACACAGTATTGCATCATGGGAAAAGGATGTTACACCCTCAGCACATTGTTGGACATCACAAAAGCTCAGGATGTCCCGTCAACATTTATGTTTCCTATGAACGCTAAAGACGTTGGACTAATAAAGGCGCTAGAAAAAAGTTAGATCACTAAAGTCAGCAGAAATTATCCTTTCGGGAACATGAATGTCTTCTCAAATGTTGTGTTATTCCATCAAATTTAACCTCATGGTGGCGCTAGAGGCAATGTCCTAAGATAACTAAAATTGGAAGGATATATCCTCTGGGGAGCATGAGTGTCTTTGCCAAATATCATGTTATTGCATCAAATATTTACTGAGATATTCAAGTTCAAACCAACCCCAATATAGAATTCAAACCAATGTGATATTTTACCACCATCAACCTCATGGTGGCGCTAGAGGGAAAGTCCTAATATAACTCAAATCTGAAGGATATATCCTCTGGGGAACATGAATTTATTTGCCAAATGTCATGTTATTTCATTACATATTTGTTGAGATATTCAACTTTAAACTAACCCCGATATGATATTCAAACAGTTAATTTACCACCATCAACCTCATGGTGGCGCTAGAGGGAAAGTCATAAGATAACTAAAATCTGAAGGGTATATCCTCTGGGGAACATGAATGGGTTTGCCAAATGTCATGTTATTCCATCAAATATTTGTGAAGATATTCAAGTTTAAACCAACCCCAATATCATATTCAAACAGTTAATTTGACCACAATCAACCTCATGGTGGCGCTAGAGGAAAAATCATTATATAGCTCAAATCTGAAGGGTATCCTCTGGGGAACATGAATTTCTTTGCCAATTTTCATGTTATTCCATCAAATATTTGCTGAGATAATTTGATGTTTTTTATTCAGATTTGCTGAGTATTCAAGTTTAAACCAACCCCAACATCAAATTCAAACCAATGTCAACATTTGACCACAATGGACCTCATGGTGGCGCTAGAGGAAAAGTCATAAATAGCAACAATTTGAAGGATATATCCTCTGGGGAACATGAATGGGTTTGCCAAATTTCATGTTATTGCATTACATATTTGTTGAGATATTGAAGTCTGAAATAGAACAAATCCAAGGGTTCATTTCTTCCTTGAAGGTCAACACAAGTCACGTAACTTTTCTAACGGCTTTACTTTCAGTCGTCCCTTTCACTTCTTCCGTGACGATTTGCAAGGTTACTTTACTTGAACAGACAGTTAATTACTTCCTCAGCCCTCTAATAAATCTTCTTTACTCAAGGTAAACTCTATCCTACAATCTAATTTAAGGGTTCTTTGCTTAAAGGAAGCCCCTTTGTCTTCTCTCCTCCTGTGTCCTCAGTCTATCTGAAATCTCTTTCTTTCTGCTTCTTTCCCATTCGATATGTGTGGCGCTACATCTGAGGACTCCATATATCCATGTTGTGGGCATGAAAGGATTCTTTGGCAGGTTGTTAAAATGACTCATGATTAACTTGAACCTAAAATGGGATCCGCTCTCATACCGGCAGTCATGCTGTCGCGTTTTTATTCAAATGCTGGCTCTGACTGGGGGGCTTTATTAATGGAGGAACACATGCGTTGTGAAGCCATGACAACTATAAGTCCTTATGTGTGTGTGCTTTTTGTTTTCCAGATTTGTTGGCGGTGCCCAAACATCCGTACGCCGCCATGGAGAACTGGGGTCTGAGCGTCTTCGTGGAGCAGAAGATCCTATTGGACGCCGAGGGTGTCGTCTTCGTCCTATCAGATGGAGCTCACCAGGTTGGTCGTCCACGAGATCTGCCACCAGGTAGGAACATTTAACCAGCCTTAATATAACAAGTAGGTGGAAATGGCTTCAAATCAACGCTCCCAAACGCTGCTTTAGCCAGTTGATGCCTCGGTCATACTTTTGGGGGGGAAGTCAGATTTGTTTTTTTAAAGTTCAACATTTTCGGAATTGCAGAACTATTTATTTTTTGAAATCGGAATTAAATCTCAGAATTTTAGAAAAACTCAGAATTTCAGAAAAACACAGAATTTTTTTTAGAACTTTCAGAAAAAAAACTGAATTTTATTTAAAAAAAACTGAATTTTCAGAAAGGCATTTTGAAAAAATGTATTAAAAAAAATCTGAATTTTAAAAAAAGAACTCAATTCTAATCACATGAACAATCTGAATTTTTGTAAAAAAATACAAGTTTTCGATAAAATATTCTGAACTAAAAAAACTTTTTTTTCTGTTTTTTTTTTAATTCCAAATCGTATGAAAAATCTGAGTTTTTAGAAAGTCAGATTTTTGGGGAAAATAATCTGAATGTAATCTCAGGAATAAGGAAAAAATATCACTTTCGTCAGATCTAAAAAAATGGACTCCACATGTGGCCCTCACTCTCTTCCTGTTCAGACCATATTATGTTTGCTTTCAAGCCTCCATCGAGTTATAATAACCAAGAGCATTAAATACACTTATAACTTATAATAACTTGTGGTGTCAGCCGTAAGAAGCCGTGTGCATTATGTGTCTCAGTCTGTACTGTCGCCTTTGCTGCTGCTACATTTGAGATTTTGCTAATTAAGAAGCACAAGCTGTCAGTTTAAGGCGACATAAGTTGAGAACCTGGCAACGTGCCATCATCACAAAGTCATAAACGTGACAGCTGGTAAATCAACATACTCACTGTAGGCTTGACGTATGTTAATTAAATACTTCATTTCAGCTAAATGATATTACTGTCAAGTGTTTCAATGCTGCTTTGTCAATTGTTAAGCTGTTAACAATAATTACTTGATTGTTTTTTAAAGTGTAGATTATACACATCATATATAGACAACAACTTGATTAGTTTTAATTACAAGCTACAATGATTTGGGGAATAAAGGACAATGAGAAACACTAACATTTCACATCATGACAATATAGGAGGAGAGGACTCTTTAAAGTAGAGACCACATACTGATATACACCTGAACATCATCAGGAGAGACTCTTTAAAGTAGAGACACTACATACTGATATACACCTGAACATCATCAGGAGAGGACTCTTTAAAGTAGAGACACTACATACTGATACACCGAACATCAGCAGGAAGGACTCTTTAAAGTAGAGACACTACATACTGATATACACCTGAACATCAGCAGGAGAGGATCTTTAAAGTAGAGACACTACTACTGATATACACCTGAACATCATCAGGGAGGACTCTTTAAAGTAGAGACACTACATACTGATATACACCTGAACATCAGCAGGAAAGGACCTTTAAAGTAGAGACACCACATACTGATATCTTGTCCTTCTTAATTGCTAGGATATTTTGGAGATGTCTGAAATGCAACTTCAATTTTCTTCGTAACATTTTGCTGAAAACTTTACATTATAAAGATTTTTCTGCACATGCATTATCTCTAAATGTATTTATTTTAATACAGAATAACATTAAATCCTCCATACATTATATTTGAATAACGTTCCTAAAGGATTCTGCAGCGCTACACATACGTGTTTACCTCTGAGAGCGCTCTCTCGTGGTATTTTCAGACATGTGGAACGCTGTTGAACTCGTCGCTGCTTCCCCCTCACGTGTAGGCAGACATGCAGCTTTAAATAATCTGTTCATCAGTTAAAAGACCGAAGAATGATGCCACCCCGCCACGGCTGCCATCTGAGACACTCCGCTGTCACCGAACCTGAACCTGCGGTGGAATTATGTTCCGCTGCGTGTTCCTCTGACTTTACATAGAGAGAGCAAATCAGATTTTCCTTCAAACGGATGCAAATGATCCGGCTCTAAACAGACTGAACGAGACAGAAGTCAAAACAAGCTTCAACTGCAACGCCAATGAGCCGTGTGTGTGTGTGTGTGGTGTGTGTGTGTGTGTGTGTGTTTAGCTTAACTCCCCAGGCTACAACAACAGAGGAGATGATACTGATTTCACAGTACGACGTCGGAGACGTGACAGGCAGACAAACACGATGAAGCAGAAGAACACGTAAGGTTTCAGTCAGAAAGAGAATGAAACCGCGAGCAAATCTAGAGACAAGGAAAAGTAGCGAGGGCGAAGACGCAAAGTGAGCGAGGGAAGGGAGAGGAGATGGTGACAGGAAGCGAGTGGTGGCGCGGGGAAAATACCAAGCATTGAGACTCAGTCAGTTCTGCTGCATGGTTTCCACAAAGTGACTGAAGACACCAGCTCTGATGTGCTGCAGAGGACACGCACTCACGTTAGTGTTCAAACACTGGGATGAACACAATGACCGCGAGTGAGTGGATTATTGTTGTTGACGTCAATCATCCACATTTGTCTAAACAAACAAAGACACATCCATATTGATTATGGTAACTAATGAAAGAGTCCTCTCCTGCTGATGTTCAGGTGTATATCAGTATGTAGTGTCTCTACTTTAAAGAGTCCTCTCCTGCTGATGTTCAGGTGTTTATCAGTATGTTAGAGTCTCACTTTAAAGAGTCCTCTCCTGCTGATGTTCAGGTGTTTATCAGTATGTAGAGTCTCCACTTTAAAGAGTCCTCTCCTGCTGATGTTCAGGTGTATATCAGTATGTAGTGTCTCTACTTTAAAGAGTCCTCTCCTGCTGATGTTCAGGTGTATATCATGTATGTAGTGTCTCTACTTTAAAGAGTCCTCTCCTGCTGATGTTCAGGTGTATATCAGTATGTAGTGTCCTCTACTTTAAAGAGTCCTCTCCTGCTGATGTTCAGGTGTGTATCAGTATGTAGTGTCTCTACTTTAAAGAGTCCTCTCCTGCTGATGTTCAGGTGTATATCACTATGCAGTGTCTCTACTTTAAAGAGTCCTCTCCTGCTGATGTTCAGGTGTATATCAGTGTGTAGTTTCTCTACTTTAAAGAGTC